>PNEQ01095026.1:0-68968 GCA_003012365.1 Medauroidea extradentata
CGTCTCAACACAATCCCCCTAATGTGTCATGATGCTTGAACTAACACCCGACGATAGTACCCTGGTCTGTCGTTCTTCGCGTCTCAACACAATCTCTCCAATGTGTCATGATGCTTGAACTAACACCCGACGATAGTACCCTGGTCTGTCGTTCTTCGCGTCTCAACACAATCTCCCCAATGTGTCGTGATGCCTGAACTAACACCCGACGATAGTACCCTGGTCTGTCGTTCTTCGCGTCTCAACACAATCCCCCTAATGTGTCATGATGCTTGAACTAACACCCGACGATTATACCCTGGTCTGTCGTTCTTCGCGTCTCAACACAATCCCCCCATTGTGTCATGATGCTTGAACTAACACCCGACGATAGTACCCTGGTCTGTCGTTCTTCGCGTCTCAACACAATCTCCCCAATGTGTCATGATGCCTGAACCGTTGCCTGGCTGTGACATCACAATCTGTTGTCCTTCACGTCCCATCCTATCCATCTCTGTCCTAACCGTTAAAAACTCCCTGGCATTGTTCCTTTTTGCTACAAACATCCCCATCACTTGCCTTACAGACTTTGGTTCAGTTGCGCCAATCATGAGGCATCTTCTGAAAGATGACCTCGCCCTTCGAAGACAGTAACTTCCTGCTATTGCCATGTTTATTACATGTTGATTCAATTTCATTCTGTTACACTTCGACAAGTACCCTACATTTTCCCCTTTAGTACTAGAATTCCTTATACTCTAATAATTCTTATTGTTAAACATTTGTGCCTGAAATGCTACAGCCTGGCTCTCCTCCCCATTCCTCCGGCAGTTAGGTGGTTACATGAGGGGCGAGAAGGCCTTGGGTGCTTGTCAAGTGCACCTACTACTTCCGCACAGACTATATACTGTTCTGTATACACATTGTTTGTTTTGAGAATAGCAAACTAGAAATCTAGAGGACCATCTAAATAATTCAAGAGCATTTTAACTCGCAACTTACACATCCGCCATATTTTCGCAACACTGTCAAATTACAATGGATGTAGGTTTGCCAACCTGTGTCTCAAAATCAAATTGTCCCCAACAGTGGGAATTACTACCCTACCCAAATATATACATTTAAAGTTTACGGATTTCCATAACATTATTTACAAACACACATACAGGTTTTATAAAACTGTTTCATTGGCATCATGACATGATGATTAGAAGAACGAATGGTCGCATGACAGGTTTATTTTTATATCTGCAATTTATGATAATATGTTATAGTTGATGGAAGTTAATATATTATAAATTAGGATGGCAACCACACTGTATTTGTGATGTTGTGAATCCTGTGGGAATGGGTGAAGGTGTTTAGGAGTAAAAAGTAATTTCTTTTGTTTTTGTTGGAAAGGGGGCTGCTAATACGTTATAATGAATGAAGTTCTTTGTTATTTCTCTTATATTAGTTTTTGGGCTGAAGGAACTTTCTTGGAAATTGTGGCTAACCTTGGTCAAATCTGAGATCTGCACAATCAGGAAAAACTGAATCATAAATTCGAGTGATTTTTAGAACCAAAAGTCAGAATATTGTACTCGGATATTACAGTGTTCGAGTGTATAAGTAAACTGTTATGTATCTGATATGTTACGCACAGTTGGAGGTATAAATTTCTCAGTATATCATTTGAAGACACTGATGACTGGCTATAGTGAGAGTTCTTAAGGGTGTGGTCTACCGCAATTTTCATCATCATTTTTTAATAAAAATTTTATTTGTACCAGATATTTTTTTTCTTATTTTAGACACAAAATGTGACTAAATTTGGCTCTTATGAAATTTTTTTATCTCTCATAGTTTTCGCATAATGGCTTGTTAAAGTTATTTTGCATGTTTCTGTTTTAATGACTACACTAAAACCAACTGATATACCAAACTAAAAGAAATCACAGTGGATAAAGACACCGCAGGCTACAATGTCACGCTCATAAAAAAAAGAATAAAAATTATTCGTATTTAAAAAAAATGCTGAAACTGAAAATAAAAATTTAAAAACAATCAATAATTTTTTTTAAACACAAATATTTTTTGTTCTTAATTTTTATGAGCATGACATTGTAGCCTGCAGTGATGTCTTTATGCACTGTGATTTTTTTGAGTTTGGTATATCAGTTGGTTTTAGTGTAGTCGTTAAAACGGAAACATGCAAAATATGACTTTAACAAGCCATTATGCGAAAACTATGAGAGATAAAAAAATTTCATGTGAGCCAAATTTAGTCACATTTTGTGTCTAAAATAAGAAATAAAATATCTGGTACAAATAAAATATTTAAAAATTTTGATGAAAAATGCTTGCACAGTTCATTTACTGTGGTATTATACTGACTGAAAATTAGAATGATGGTACAGCAAGGTTAAGCTAACATTTGACTACAGTCCCGCAACTGCTTACTTTGATGAAATATAAAACTGCCACTCGGGCAAGCCTACCCTGGTGAAACTGTGTGCTTGGAAGACAAAGCAAGGAATAATGGTAAGTTCCACATGAATTTATATTTTCTATGGTTTTATAATGTGGGCTGAAGAATAGTAGATGCCTCTGAGCTGCGTCACAGTATCATCTTGTACTACTGCTCAAGTCAGATTGGGGAGACTAAGAGCTTGGCTTCCTTGGCCTGCCAGAAACTAACACTATTCCTTTAAAGGTGGAATGGATGACATGATATCAGAACAATGTATGTACCATATATACTCACGTATAATGCACTCTTGTGTATAGCGTGCACCATGATTTTTGGAACAAGATCCAGGGAAAAAAATTTAAGTGTCTTACTAATATGTAAAAATAATCAAGTTAGTATGAGCTGTGAAGCAGCGCAAGAGAGCTATGATGGAGGGCTAAGGGAGGAGGAAGGAAGGAGACGTGGCTGGCAACAAAAAAAAGAAAGAGAAGAAAGATAACTTTCACACTGGCTTGAGAGAGACAGCGTGGAGAGGGTGAAGGCTTGTCCCTCCCTCCTCCGCAGCAGTCTATAAATAGCTTGCCAAGGTCAGATTTTGTGGTGCTGAGGTTTTACCGAAAAATGTTAAGTGCGAAACTAGAAAATATTTTGAATGAGTGCCATCACAACATGCCCGGCTGGGAACAGGTAGATTAAAAGTTAAAATCAGAGTGGGTGGTTCCTTCTGGCAACTATTTTCACCCCCTAGCGGGGCTTGTGGGTCGAGAGGCCAACGTGGTTACTTAGAGGCTGCCTTTTATTACAGAACTTTCGGGAAACAAACATTCACCAACACAGAGACTTTAGATTTTTGGATTTATTCTCGTTGCCAAAGAGAGTTTCATTACACACTCGCACATGGGACACTTGAGTACTTACCAGGTCATCCTGTTACGGGCCGCGGATGCGTGCCCGTAAGGGAGGTGAAAATACTTCAAGAACTGAATTCATAAATTGATGCAGAAATTACGATGGCCGCATGAGCTGAGCAGCCCGATGTGGAGAGAACCTGGCATGGATCCGTGAGGGGCTGAACGGCCCGCGACATTGCCTGGTGCAAAACAAAATGCAGCTAGCCCACTTGGGCGCTAGCGAATTAACTGAACGGAGTCGGCCGTTACTGTATATTTTAACTTAAAACTCCTCCCCGTGCCGTTCACAGCATGGAGGAGATGACCGGGGAAGCGAGAAAGAAGTTAAATACAAGGTTCCAAAACAACAACTACAGACGATGACTTTTCATTCAGTTAAGCTAGAAAGGTGGAAACACGACTTTACTAGGTCAACACAGAAAAAACTTGCCGAGCTAAGATGGCGGTTGGTCTCACGCACTGGCAGCGCTGACACCTGGGATCAACTGAGTATTCTTGTAAAACCAAGATACACAAAACCCTTTAAAACCATGCCAGAAAATCTGGGTAAATTAAGTTATGAATTTTATAAATTTTAAAAGCAAAATAACAAGTTTATAATTCCCGTGGTGAGACGTTGGGGGTGGAGATGACTTATGTAAACACAAACATTTCTTATTTAGAATTATGAGGACTTGCTGTAGGACCTGAAAAAGAAAACAAACACTTGGGACTTATCTAGTACAATGCTGGGTGTTATGTTACGTAAAAATAATTCCCGGAGCTCCGGGAAGAGCCGAAACTACGCCGGCTGTTTTATTCAGTGTTCAGTGAGTTGAGCAAAATAACTCCCCCACCCCCCTCCTCCCGTACGTCTCACAGGTTACTCCCATTGTGAGTATATTTAACTTCACTTGGCTTTTAGTTACAAAACACTTCCACTTTCATTTACGCACTGCATTTGAGGGAGGGAGGGGGTGGGGAAGGACAGCTGCTGCTGCCGGGGCGGATGTGTGTTTGGTTTGGGCTAGATGGGCCAGGAGGTATGACGTCAATCACTCCCTCACTTCCTTGGCCTGCCGCTTCCAAACATGTCCCGGATAGATATAACGATAACATGCCAGGACAGCTGCAAACTTGGCTTTTTCATTGGACACTTCTCTCCCGGAAAAAAAGAACAGCAATGCCCTTTTTTCCTTTTTTTATTCTTTCTTTTCCCACGCAACAATCCCTGATCACGAGAGACGTCAGAATTAACTTTTCACATTGCTTCCGCGGCCAGTCACGAACTTTTGTTTCTGCCAAGTCAAATTGTCGAGCAGCACAGTTTGTTACCAAAAGTTTAAACCTACCTGTGTAAAAGCTAGTAAACTTCTGGCCATCAGACAAGTTTTTAACCTGCATTTAAATGAAAAAATATGAGTAATATTTTGAAAAGGAACTTGGATAAGGACAAACAAAAAAATTAGGGTTTTAGCAACGATGGCTACTGCAAAGTGCGGTTCTTGTTCTGTTAGCCAGTCAGTTTACGACTACAACTCCGCCTTCTTCCCCCCCCCCCCTTCAAATTGCACGGCCTTATTTCCCCACATATTTTTTTTTTTCTATTTTTCGTGTATAGTGTTCACCTCTGAATTTTATCAATTGTTTTGGAATAAAAGTGTGCGCAATCTATACACGAGTAAGTATGGTACTACAGGTGCACTCAACACTAATCATTACTATGTACGGTAATTGTTTGTTGCTTGAGACATGATTTTTTACCTTAATGAAATATTTGGTTAAAAGTTATAATTTGTGTGTATTAACAGTGTGCGAATTTTAATGTTTTAAGTACTCTTACCAAAAAAGAAATTATAACAACTTAAGAAAATGATTTTCCGTATTAAAAACTATGTTGCGTACTAGCGTTATCGAGCTTTCAATGATTCTTGCAATGGGTTTGTATTATAAACACAACAGTTTTGTGGACGTGCGTCATTGCGGGTGAATATTGCCGTATTGTACAATAACCCTCAATAAAACAAGAAACAAAGGAAGTAAATTCAGTAAGCTGTAGTCAACATACATAAAACATACAGATAATTCCTAAAAGGAATGTAGTCATTTCCCAGAAGACGACACATGGACAAAAACAAATTAAAAACAACACAATATAGAATATAGTCAACTAGAGAGAGAGAGAAAACGGGGTGTGTGTAAAAGGCACCAAATGTTGAAACGATCACGACAACACAAATAACGAGATACACGAATGGATGTGAACACAGGCAAGCCACAACATAGACAAAAACAGACGAAAAAGTAGTAGGCTTCTCAAGACAACATATGAGCGACGTATGGAAAAACTGACTGTGCTGCATGTAGGCACAAAGTTGACTGTAACTTCATCTTTTTTTTACTTTTCAAACAACTCGCCATGGCTCCGCTGCTACATTGCGATACTTTCCTCATGCCCGCACCGCGGAGATTCATGTCCGTGTTGTTAAGAAATGGCTTTCCCAGTAAAGGAGCAATGGCGCGACGCTTGAGAACTGTTTTAAATAACTCCCGTTACCAAGAGCCATATGCTTTTCAATCCAGAATTGTAATTCCTATCATAATTCATCCTCAAATATACTTTTTTTTCTTTCTTTTTGTCTGCTACGCATAACAAACTGTTTGCATTCTTGTAAAAACAGTGCGTTGGTAAAAGGAAAATAAAACAAGTAGGTGATCGTCTGACATTTCACTTCTTATTTATTTGAAAGCCCGAACCCTCAAATCATCCCCAAGATAAGGAATTATTTACGGCTAATGCTAAGCCGTGAACAGGGAAGACATGTGCTTGCACTGGGTCATATCACAAAGCAGTAATGTGAAAAACAGCTATATGTGTCCCACTACAATATTTTCCGTATTTCAATATTCCCATTCAATAACATGGTGATCAAAAGTGACGTCGCTTGGTTTTAAAAAGTCAGTTTGCATCGCCACAATTTCACTGGACAAGATATTGCAATTAAGGAAATATTTTACACTAATTTAGGTAAAATCTACAAATGGATTATGAGAAATGTTGGTCATGGACCATGTTGATGTAGGTTACATTGGTATTTCGTTCATGTTGTCGCTGCAAGGACAAGCAACTGCTGTTGATGAACTAAATGGATCTCGCGTACATGTGTGTATATAGTAGGCAGGTGTTGCGATAATGGTATTAGTAAAAGAAATTCTACAAGTTTCAAAGTTTCGGACTCTCATGATTGGCCGAGAGACAGTGATGTAGTATATTAAGGAATTGTGTAGGTCTCGCCATTTTTTTGTTGCATAAAACAATTTGATGTGACCGTGAACGAATATGCCCTCAGCGGCAGCCCCCCGAATAAACTTTGATATTATTCAGGAGTGACAAACTTAACATACAAAGTGACACTTAAGACTAAACTCTTTTTTTGAAAATATATATGTAGTTAGAACTTTCAGAAGCTCAATATTTTTCTGTCAAAATGGTGTCTACTCTGGTATGGGAGGCCATTTTAGGTATGGAGTGCTAATATACTTCTCTTAAATGTTACCCTGCAATAGTTTCTTGGTGCCCCATGTTTTATGTGTATTTTCCAATAGGTCAGAATTTGTCAGTTTTTAGTTTGAGGCTTTTACTCTCAAAAGGCTAAGGTTGCTGGAGAAAAAAGTTTGCCGTACATTGTAGCAAAGTATCGGAAAGAAACAGCACGAATGTTAGGGACTTTTATTTCAGTTAAAACAATAATATTGTGCTCGATACCAGTGAAATGGGAGCTGTAGTTGGTGTAGTGGCTAAAGCACCTGTCTTCCACCAATGTGATCTGGGTTCGATTCCCGGCAGGGTTGGTCCATGGATTTTCGTTTGTGGTTATCGTGTCAGCAGATTTTCTAGGGGAACTCCCATTTCCTCCGCCCCTACATTCTGCCATTCCTTCATACATCATGTCACGTCTCACCAGCGCTAAAGACCTAGATGTTAAGTGCGTAGCAAAATCTCTTCACAGTACTTCACTTCACCAGTGAAGGTAACCGAGCACAGTGTGTGTCAAGTATAATTCTGTATCCTGCTGCCCTGGAGACTGCTGATGAGAGCTGACCTGCCACATATGGCTTAAATGAAGGGCATACTCCTTGGCCGTGTGTGAACTGTCACAGGGTACCTCTTCAGCTGACCAAATGTAGTTACTGGTCGTGAAGCTAGTGGTTTGAGTATTGGTTGGTGCATCGAGATGGAGTTCAAAGTCACCCGTATCACTTTCTTTCTCAGTTTCTCTCTCTCTCCTGAAAGAGAGAGAGAGAGAAAATGAGAGAGACCATTTCAGTTCCAACTTTATTTTGGTTTTTACGTTTCTGTATTTTACTGAATTTTTTTCAGAGGTGTACTCGAGGTGGAGGGCTCCATGTGAAAAGACTGAGTTTGGTATTTCTAAACGTTTGTATAAAGGTTTAGGTTCAGGACATTGCTTGTTCATGACTAGTCTGTGGCTCTTCCTTGCCCTAATATAATTACTCATGCACAGTATGCTTAGCCCTACAGGCGGCTACACACGTTACAACGTATTTTACTGCTTGCTGCACGAATATAATTTATAATAATAAAAGAAAGAACAAAAACATTCAAATCATACAGAAAATGAAACTTTGGTGCAACAGGAATATTAAATAATAACCCACTAGCATTTTAAAATCCCAAATACTCCAAAATCAACAAATTTGTGATTTTCAAAGCATTGCAGTGTATGCACATTTTTTGGACGATGTTACGTAATAGATTTGGGTTTGAATCCAGGTCACTGTTAATGTTTTTTTTTTTTTTTTACTTTTTTACTATGTCGCACAATAAGGAAAAAATTAAATTAATGTTTATTTCCATAAATACGGTTTCTAAGCATTAAAATAACTCAAAAATAAAAAAAAAAGTAGTTGACAGGAATAATGAACCATTGTTGATGAATAGAAATCTTTCTCCTGTAAATTGCAGTCAGTATTTAAGAAATCCATGTCTAGTGTGCAGAATTGAATGACTTGACATATTTGTTGGTAATGCTAAAAAATAGAAAGAATACTGGACGTACAGTACAATCAATAGGCACCTTTTGTAAACTGGCTTAAATAGAAAATATGCAAATGCAATTGTTATATACTGTTGATTTAAACACATATTTATTATATACGATACATTTGACTTACATTCAGAAGTTTTGACTATGTTGTTATTTACAAACATTCCAATATTTTTTAAATTAATTTCCGAAATAAAATTTTTACTAGTAAAGTAAAACCAATTTTGTTTATGGTTCTTACATTAAGAATTATTATTTAATCTGCGTTACATCACGTTTAAATAAAAGTTTCAGAAATAATTAAATGTGTTCACAATATATTCACCTACGAAAAAAAAAAAATAAGTAAAGTTGTAACGGGATGTTTTCAAAACAGCTAACATGCTAAAAATACACTATTTAGGCTTTCAAATTTGTAAATATATCTTTATTCTCATGCCGTTGTAATTAAAAATTTAGTTAAATATATGAAAACAAATTAGAAATTCGTAAAAGTCTAATTAAAAAAACTGTTTGTACAACAGGAAATCTGCTCGCTGGTTCAGTGCCTTGTGCATAGAGATGATAGGACATTTAAGAAGCATGTCAATGTCGCTCTTAAAGTAATCTTTTTTTTTTTTTTTGTAGAGAGGAATTTTCTAGGTAAGTGACCACATTAAAAAAAGCCACAGTTTTATTTTTAGAGTAAGCATACGTGTACACTAATCTGCGTAATATATATATATATATATATATATAGAAAGTACAAGCTTAACTAATAAGACTACATTCCTCAATGTGGTGCAAGTAAACAAAAAAATTCACATTGATCATGTAAATATAAACATACAAAAATATATCTTTGTTTCTTCATGTGATGCTATCTTCTAACATAGTAAACCTACAACAATTGGAATTAGTTAAACCAAAGTTTTAAGAATAAAGGTTTTAAAATTAAATTTTCTTGGAGTCGGCCTAGTTGTTATGAAAAAAAAAAATAATAAATTCGTGACATGAAATCTTGGAAATTAGAGAACGTTCAATATTATAAAGATTGAATCGTCAAATAACATTAAATACACAATTCCATTCTCAGTTATGCGGGACAAAGTGTGTAAGTTTAACGTGGCGATAGTTTATCAAAAATGTGTCGAAAATGTGTCCTTGAATTTTTCTGTGAAGTGAATTGTAGTGGTAGTAATATTAACCTGAAAATAACCACAAAATGTGATTTCTTATACTGTAAAGCAAAATAACATTCTGACTAGTGTCAAAAGAATTAAAGATCAAGTAATTAATTTTATTAAAAGAAAAAAAATTTATAAGTAAAATTTTAAAATGTACTTTATTTTACTGAATCATTGAAATTACATTTTCGGTACGTTACTTAATCATAAATCTCTCCACGCACCTACTAATAAGATCTATCCTGAATCATCCTGTGTTTAAAACTGAATATGATACACTAAAAATACGTCGATATCAAACATATGTACTGAGTATGGTGATTTTCAGATGGGTGGTTAGTGTAGATAACTCACGTGATCAAGAAAATATAGGTACTCACATTGCCAGAGATTTGATAAGCTAATATAAACAACTGTGTGTCTTCAAATAATTAGTTTTAAATATCTAATGGGAAAAAAAAATTTAATGACCACCATTATGAAAATATTAACAAATTACATACAAGCCAAATTAATTTATTGTACCGTACTATATTTTTATCAAGTTTGATTACATTTATTCCGTATGTTAGATTTTTTTTAATGTGGGGGAGAAATTGAGAAAAACACAAACGGACTATGGAGAGTAGGCTTAAAGTAAAAGAAGAAAAGCCTTCGTGGTCCTGCGTACGTGCGCATGTCATTATGATATCAGTTTGCCCAGGCCACCGAGCAGTGTGTCGAGATTCGACCGTTACCAGATTATTTGAAAACTGCTCAACGCATATGAGTGATGTCTGCTTAGGAATATTGTTCAAAGAAAGTTAAACACATGTATACCAATTTCAGTTTCACCAGTAATCATGAAAGCATATTGTCAAGTGGTCAAAATGGCAAAAATGGGTGTTTTTGTGGTGCTTTTTGAGCATTGAAATCTTGGTACAGAATTTTCAATACGGTACAGATGTGTACAATTCACTTTTATCGTCAAAATTACATCTATGTCTCGTAGGAGTGCGTTGTTGGCGAGAAGACCAAACACCAGTTAGTTACATGCTCCTAGAGGCTAGGGTCATGCGTGATGCACGTACTTTCTCGAACTTACAGCTTCCGCATTTCAAGGTCTCGAACACCCAAAAGATAGCATAGATAGCAATTTAAATAAAATGAACTTAATTTTTTTTGCTTTGCACAAGAGGTTGTCGTTTTATTTTTAATACTTAAATTTCGAAAGTAATATTAGGTAGTTTTTAATATTACAGTATTTATGATAACTTCTAGTCTAAAACAATTTAAATGTAATACGTACATTACATTATAAATGTAAAAAAGTATACATGTTTTTGTTAAATAGCTGTTGAAAATTACTGCTATTTGTTCTATAAAAAAACTGCGTAGCGTCGCTTTCATTTGTTTATAACTGCACAAGGGACGGTAAGTAATAAGCTGCGACTTATTCGATACCGTTTCAAGACGTTAATGAATACGGGCGTGCGTTAGGTCTCGACCCTTGCTTTTCTGGAACCTGAGATGGTAGCACATTTGTAGTACCTTGTGTTTAGGAATACCGTCCTTAGTATTTTTTTCCCTAGGAGTTGGGTGGTAATGTAGCATTGCTAGTTAGACAGGCTGGTAATTAAGTTATTTGTTTGTATGGAAACCTTAAAAGTGTTACTGTTGTCAACTTTTTTTTGACTTCAAACATTTCTTTTCTAAATTATTCTTGCGTGCATACATGGCAGAGTGGTTGTAGGGCTGCTACTAGCACCGTCCTTTATAATTTCTGAAGAATTCTTGCAGTTGCATGAATGAACTTAAGCACTGCACATTACAGAGTGCTGTAAGGTCTATGTACGAACATCCCAACAACTGAGTGTAGTTTGTTCTAACCCCGTGGAGACGGAGGGCTACATCTTGTCGAAACATCCTTCTTAAATGTATATTTTATTGTTTGCAGTTAATATAATTGTGTATCAGTAATTGGATGTTCTAAGCCATGATGACTGAAGTTTTCTACTGAATGTAAGAAACTTAGATATACAGTAGTGGAACCTCACCATAACAACCCCTCGTAGTTCCTGAGAAGAGGGTTGTTACAAAGGGAGAGTCATTATTAATACAATAAACCCCTATTTCAACCCCTATGGTTCCCGAGAATAAGGTTCTTATAGATAGGTGGTTGTAATAGAAGGGTTCGTTATAAAATGCAGTGCTTTGTTATGAACAACATTTTATAAAATGTACGCTGTCCTGCCAGGCAATAGTTTAATTTTTTCAAATCTTGCAAAGCACATGCATCATACCTAATATTACAGTTACCACTAAAATAGGCTGCCATCATGTTCGTGTACACGACTCAAACATGACGGAAGTATGAGGCTATAGCTGTCCACGTGAAAAGCAGTCTTAAGTTTGTCCCTACAATTAACAGTGACTTTGCCTGGGTCTTATTCATAGTCACATCAATGTTGATGTTGTGGGGTAATTACAGACACCTAAATGTTAAAAGGTTAATCAAATGAAATATGCAGTTTATATGTTATGAAGACTGATTTCCCCGAGCACAACCATTGGTGATGGTGCTCTCAATAATGTACTTGTTTTTCAAAACCTTCATTTGAAGTTAAGTGCCATTAGGCAGTTTTGGTGAGATGTTTTGCAGAAATATAAACTTATTTGGTGCCCCACCCATGAGATTAGTGAGATGGTGTATGTGGAATGACGCTGTCGAGGAACTTTAGTAGATAGTGGACTGCATAATACATTTTTACCACTTTCAAATGACTTCATCTAAATTGCACTAATTTAATCTGTCTTGCAGTTTTTGTGTGTCAGAACGACAAAACAGCTGTGCCACGTAACATCAAAATTATTTGTAATGTTATAAGCTGCTCATAGAGGTTGTAAAACAACACGTCTCGATAGAACTGTAGAATGAAACTCCTGTACAATTTGTTTCTCGCTAGATGTACTTTCGTCTGTCTTGAAAGTTTACTAACTAAGATTTCTTCTTAATAACTAAGTTATCGTATAAAATAAAAAAAAACTTGCATTAATTTTTTAGGTACTTGCGTAAGTTTCATTCTGACGCGAACACTACCTCAATATCTTTTCTGGTTAGGTAATTATCATCAGCTGATAGAAAACAAATTTTATGCCTTTTTGCCCCGTTATGTGTCAAATTTAGAAAAATCTCAATTTTACAGCTTGAATACATGTGTATAAGTTTTCAAGTTAAGTGAAAATCACGATGATAGCACGTTCAGTTGAAGCAAAATCAATCATTCATTAAAAAATATGTATAACCTCTGTACAGTATTGAGAGTTTGAATTATGAAAAATCTTAAAACATTTTTGTGGCCACTTACCTAATCATCATTCTGAAGCAAAAATAAACTGAATATCTCGATGGTTTCGATATGTACCAAAGATTTATCTAAGACACATTCCAGGTCCTTTCACCACCTAAAAGTCTGAATTTCGAAAAACTCTTGAATCACATTTTTTTACTGGTGTCTTTTAGACATGATAAACATGACAGTAGTCTGCTGGGTTCAAGGTATATCAACAATTAATTGAAGACACATTTCATCACTTTTCACCCATTTCTCCTTCTTAGGTGGGAATTTCGAAAATTTGTGAAATTACTTTTCAGGTATTTGAGTAAGCATCAGTGTTAAACCAAAATCACGTCAATATATAAATATCAATGGGATTGATATATATTGATTGTGAATTGAAAACACATTTTACCTTTTTTTTCTAACCTTTTTAGGGCGGAATTTGGAAAATATATTTAAGTGGCATTTTAGATATTTACATAATCATCAACCTGAAACCAAGAGCACTTTGATTTCTCGATTGGTTAAATAGATATGGAGGAATAGTTGAATACACATTTCACATATTTTCACCCCCTTAATTAAAGAATTTCAAAATGTCTTGGAGTCCTGCCATAGTCATTTGTATAAGTAACCAATTGAAGTAAAAATCACGATAGCCATTTGTGTTCCAGTAATATAGACGATTAATGAAAAACATATTTTCCCTCTTTTTACTGCTTGGGGATTGAATATAAAAAATCCTAAAACTACTTTTTGGATATTTACGTAAGTAACATTTTGAAGTAAATGCAAACTCTGTTTCCCGAAGGGTTCGATAGATGTTGATAATTAATTAAAAACACATTTTAGGTCTTTTCAAAAAACTGTTAAATTCGTTAATATGCTTTTTTACGGTTCACCTATTGAAGTAAAAGTTATGATGATAGGCCGTCGGGATTCAAGCTATGTAGACAAATCTTCTGAAACACATTTCACCCCTTTTCGCCCCTTAGGTGACAATTTTCGAAATATCCCTTTTTAGTGCTTGTCTACAACCTAAAAGGAAACCACATAAATTATTTCACATTTATAGGTCCAGCGGTTTGGGTTGCAGTTTGATATGTCAGTCAGTGAGTGTTTTCTTTTATATACAGAGGTATTGTTAAGTGTTATACTGTAGGTAAATTAGTATTTAAAAATAACTATTTCTTTCTTCTGCTAGTTTGCTAGTGCACATCAGTAAGTTTTAATAAAATTCTCAGATGTCATAATGTTCATTCTGATAAGATGTGAGTGGCTTCTTGTTGCAGATATCTCTGAGAGCGACCTTGTATATACAGAGACATTGATGCAACGAGGTAAGGAGAACTACGAAGGCAAGGAGATAGTGATCCTGGGAGGAGGCGATGGCGCACTTCTGTGGGAGTTGCTCAAAGAGAATCCTAAGTTCGTCACTATGTTGGAGGTGAAAAGACCACTTGTGTCTAGTCTCCACACTCTTTCTCTCTCTCTCTCGCTCTCTATCTCTCTCTCTCTCTTTTTGTGTACATTTGTGTAGTTTACTTTGTGCACTGTCTTGTTCTTGTTTCACAGATGGCTTATTGAATTACAAAAAAAATTATGGTTCATCCTCAGCAGAGAGCCAAAAGAATGCTTGAATACTCATTATAATTTATAAGTTATACATCCAAGTTTTGTGCCGTAGCACAGAATGTCACCTTGTTAATTAAATTAATTTTCAACATTTAAGTAGTTATGTATTTGGATTTTGTTTAAATTTTTCACTACATTTTCCATCACTGTGTT
Source organism: Medauroidea extradentata (assembly GCA_003012365.1). NCBI lineage: Eukaryota > Metazoa > Arthropoda > Insecta > Phasmatodea > Phasmatidae > Medauroidea > Medauroidea extradentata. The sequence goes on from PNEQ01095026.1 coordinate 14,665, forward strand.
TAGAGTGACTAATAAAACTTTAATATTTTAGACTGTCTTTGTTTTAAGTAATTTCTATTTTGACTACTAGCAATTTGTAACTATGGGTTACTCGCACACTGAACCAAGTTTCGCTAGTTACTTTTTCTGATGGATGCAAGATGCCGTTAAAAATTCCTCCGTACATTGTCTTGCGTCGCCACCTTCGTAGTGTATTTCTGCAGTTTTTAGCGTGTGTTCAGTCTTTCACTGAGTATTTCAACCAAGTTTTGCAGTTCTGTTCGCGTAACAGTTTCTTACTGTGTTTTGACGTGCATTTGTGACCATTGGAACTGTTGCTGGCCATTTCCGACGCTTGTTTGTTCAGCGTTCCTGCGCCTACTTTTGTTGTTTTTCTTAACGTTTTGCCATGGACCACAGCATAGTCATGATGTATGTTTGTGGTGTTCCTGCCATTTTGGCAGCTCTTGGCACTTAGCTGCTCATTTTTTTGTAAAGTGGCAAGATCATTATGTAAATTATGGCCATATCCATAAACGACTTTTGAAAGCTCTGTTAACAGACGTTCACCAGGCAGCTTGTCAATAACTCTATAAACGACTTTCTGGAAGTTGCTAAATGAAACTGCTTCCACGCCCACTAGGAGAATAAATATGGCTACATAGCACCATTTTTCTACCTAAGGGTAGTACTCCGAGTGAGTATAGGAATGTACCCTGCAATTTTCCATCTTCTATGTTGACATTATCAACATTTTTTCCCGTTTGTTGTTCACGTCTAATATCTTATGGTTATGGATTTAGATTAGGTAGTAAGCAATGTTATTTTCAAAGGTTAAAGTTGATAAAAGTAGCATTTGTGAGGGATAAACATAAAATGGTGACGTGCCTGTGCTTTGTTTATGTCAGTCAATATCGCTAAACAATTTTTAACGTGATACAGAAATTGTTGCAGTTGAACTTGCCATATTAAAATAGCATTTGCCATGATATTTAAACATTTAATTTTACCATGAATTTTTGTTGACGACACTACTGTAACCACATGTGTTTAAATACTTGTTATATCAGGTTGGGATGAAGTAAGGGTAGGGTTAGGAGGTAAAGAGGGTGAAGGGTCATACCAACAAACCTTGTCCTTAGTAGGTTGACAAGAAGTCTCTGAATATTCCTCAGACCTACTGAGGGCTGTCAAAATTACTAGGGAGCATAACATAATTTTTGCTTTCTGCTAGGCCTTAAACAAACTTAATAGAAACACAACACTTGGAGGTTAATGCTTGGCTGCAAAAGATGAAACTATCAGAGTCCCAAAAATGGTTAAATCAAAGTTTAAAATATAAGAGTTAATTTTCTATAATGTGACGTGCCGCCGATTCTCGTTTCGGATGGTGTCGCCACTTGTTGCATGTGGATGTTAAGAGTATTTCAAGATGCTGAATAGTAGTAACTCATTTGAGTTAGGTTGAACCAGTAAATTGAAATTTATATTCGTGCCATCAGCATTGAGGAAGGTTTTATGAAAGAACATTCATTAATTCAAGCAACTACTCTTTTATTATGAAACTTTACTTCTAGCTCATGAGCAAAAGTTAAATCAAAGGTTGCAGTATATAGTCAGATTGAATGGCGAACAATCAGCTACTATGGTCTTCACTTCAAATTGAACCGAAAAGTTTGCCTACCTCAATTAAACCAGCAAAGTTTTATAGTTTAGAAAAATAATAATAAACCATTGGGGAACCACATTCCTGGCCTTATTCCTCAGATCCCCACCACCAAACCCTTACTTTGCATGAAAAAAGTAAATAGAGTTTGATTGGGACTTAAATACACATCAGCCACGCCACCTTTCCCAGTGCCAGCCGTTTGTATTCTCTCGCACTTTGCTAGTCCTCGCCATCTCGGCATGGCTAAATAGGTACTATGTAATGAACATGATAGCTGAGGGCATGCCTCGGCAGATAAGATTTCAAAACAAATAAAGGGTTACAACAGTTAAGTTTATAATTTTCACAATGAATTAACACACATTAAACATAAAAATATTAATTCTGGACAAAAATTTGCTAACGGACAGGACTATTTCCATGGCACAATACCCGGAGCAGACAAAGAGAAAGCTGATCAACGTTCATTAATAACCTGCACCATGGAGGAATTGTACGAAACTGATGATTTGACCACAGCGTTAGCGACATCCTGGAGAATATTGAAATGCAAGTTACTCACTTCACCAGAAAAATTTATAAACTACTAATAACTGCCAAAACTCGAGAAATACGAAAAATTAAAGAAAAAGAAAGTGATAGGTGTTAACTGTAGTCAGTTTGAAACCAAACAAGCCAGGAAACTAGTCAAAGATTCTACTTTAAATTCGAACTGTATCTTAAATTTAAATTTAGAAAACTGAATTTAGTTTAGTCATGTCTCCAATTATTTAATTATTGCATCCTGTTGTATCATCCCAAACACCTGATAAACGAGCATTTTAGGCACCCAGCCCGTAATTAAAGATTTAAATTACGAAAGTAAGATTAAAAATTGTATATAAATTTGAATTATGTAAGAAGAAAGTGTCTGTAAACTTCAAAATACCATAGGTATGTACACAGTTGTACAGAAATATTTTGTTCCTTAGAAATGAAGATCCACATGCTCGACACGTGGCTTGTATGCCTGTATGGTAGGTCACCACTCTATCCGGGCTTTTACGTTGTCATGGAACACCTGGCCATCATCCTAGCTGTGGCCTTTCAAAGTCTATCAACTTACAACAATGTTTTACTACTCATTTACTTAAACACATAATGATATACTGTGTACGTTCACGTTATTTAGTAATTAGTAATACTTTTGATTATGGTTTTCAGATTGACGAGGTGGTGATTCGGGCATGTCGCAAGTTTTTACGTAGCTGCTGTGGCTCGTGCCTGGACACTTACAAAGCAGACAATTATGAGGTAGGTCTAGAGCATTTATTCTAAAGTACCACTTAATGTAAACACCATTTGCATACCATATTTATTTTCAATTTTATGTTGTTCATGTACAAAATACGCTACGATGTAATTTACCAAAATAAAGGGAAAAATTGTGTACAATTTTTGTTACTATTTCCTTTGAAAACATTTCCATTCCAGAATTTTTTCATAATTTTTCTTATGGATGCAAAAAAATTTAGTACAAGACAACTCTTAAAGGTAGAACCGTCTCTATGTTGTTTTCTAAAAATCAGGATTGGTTTTAATTGCTGTAGCTTCCTCCATAATCTAGTGGAGTTGTTGCAGTACATTGAATAGCTGGGCAAGAAGCTGTAAGATAATATTTGTGTGGTTAAGCAAAATTTGAAACTAGTCATGTAAATTGCATTGTATGGTTGGTATATCAACACTTTTTCAACATAAAATAAAATGTATAGATTGATATTATGGATGAGAATTGTAATACATATTTGAAAGTAGTAGACACATTCTGTAAGTCTTAAGAAAGATGCTCTGCTAGTAGTACTGTACCGAGAGCAACGGGAAGTCAAACGACGAACGGAGAAGGGGAGGTGGGTACAGCGGACATTACAGGTTACAGACGAGGATCTGCTGTCGTTACCAGTATAACTCTGACTCAGAATAATTTATGTATTTTTGACTCAGAATAATTTATGTATTATACTATATTCTGTTTTACATGGGTAACATGTCAAGACAAATTATGTGAAACGGACGGAGGAGGTTGACCTACCCGAGCCGGTAAAGTTCGCGTCCGATGGCGTTGTTAACTTACCGTCCTTCCAGCCGGCAACAACTAAGAACCGATGCGCTCGCCCAAGCCACGCAAGCTACTGGCAGGTGGCACCCCACAGATAGCGAAGGAAGGCACCGGGGGGGGGGGGTGGGGGGGAGAGGTGCACGTGCACACGTTAATAGGGGGGAGAGAAGGAAACAAGGGAAGGCAGTAAGGATGGCAGCGCATACAGCGGCGGCGATGATAAATATTGTTCATGGCAAAATTCAAAACTTCACATATTGTCCAAGCTCATACACTCCTCTGGCAGTTGCACATCACAGTACAGTCGAACCCAGATTCTACGGACACTCACGATTCCCCAAAATTTGTCCGTACGACCGAGTTGTCCGTACGACCGAGTTGTCCATACGACCTAGTTGTCCGTAAGACCGAGTTGTCCGTACGACCGAGTTGTCCGTATGACCAAGTTGTCCGTACAAATCGATAGGACCAAATTTCAACCCTGATAGCAAACACCCCCCCCCTCTCACTGCCCTGCCATGAACGGGAATCAGTAAGAGGTCTCAGCGGATACGATCACGTTTTCAAGAGACTCATCCGAAAGCAGGTATTCTTACACATATTACCTTAGTATGCCAAGAAATTCCGAGTAAATTAATACTCCATTTGTGCATAAACAATAAACTACGTAGTAAATAAAACAACGGAAAACAAGAATGCAACGTCGCGACGAACTTTACATGCAGCTGGCAGTATTTGCCGTGTTTACTTATGCCGCTGGCAAATAAGACGTTTAACAGTGTTTCAGGTCGATAAAGAATAATAATTCTATTGATAGGCTGCTGCAATATAAGCAAAACAATACCCGAAATGTACATCAATAACTTCTAAACGTGAACAATTATTAACAAGGCATGTTGGTTTCTCTTTACGGGACAGAAGTTGTGATCATGTCTTTTTTATATATTAAGTTAACGTTTGTATAGTGAAATAATATATTCTGACTTAAGTTATACTTAGTTTCTTCAGAAAAGACTACAAAGTCAGTTAAAGTGTACGAAAACATGTAGCGCAACGTCTCAATACGATACAACATACATTTACACATTTCTTGTGAGAAAATACAGTTTTTTATATTACTTCCTGCGATAAATCATAGATTAGTGAAATTTTCCAATGCAATTATGAGCAAAATAATGTCCGGAAAACACGAACAAGTAAAATTAATGATAAAGGACTATGAAAGTATACGGCCTCAGCGTAGCATGTAGGCCTACCTTTAAAATAGAGTGTATAAACTGCTTGTGATTATATTTGGCCTGTTACAAAAGGATGTGTAACCGATATATTTTGACGTGTACACTGTCCACTTCGAAATTGTAATCAAAATCCAAATCGCAGTTCTTGAAGAAAAGCAAAAATCGAAAACGTACACAGCAAGTTATTCCTCAGGATCACGGTCTTGCTCAGGATGAATGGTGCCGTTGTGCCAGACGAGGGGGGAGAAGAAAAGGATAATGACAGAGTTAAATTATTATTTTTTTTGCTTGTGACGCCCACCCATTGCTGGCAGCGGCAGCAATGGGCGAGGCATGAGCTGTGATGAGCAGCACACGGCGTCACCAGAGAGAGAGAGAGAGAGAGAGAGAGAGAAGAGGATGCCACTCTGAGAAACAGCTGGCGGCAGGTCGGAGACCCATCTGGCGCTCTGCGGCTTACGCGCCTGCAATTAATTAATTTTTGCCGTTTTTTCTGCAGTTTTCATCGTGAAACATACTATTTTAGGGTTGAGCTCGTACATCGATACTGCTTATACATATTGCGACTTGAAACAATGTTTTAATAGATCTCTGCTACTAATTTCAAATTACTAAAATTATTATTTTTTCGTTGTTCGCGAAAATTTGTACGTATGAGCGAAGTGTAGGTACGAACCGAGCGCCGTACGAGTGGAGTTTTACTGTACATCAGGCGTACTCAACCTTCGTAAGGTGGTGAGCTCTTGTAGCTCTCAGATGGAATTGAAGAACACTGCCAATGTTTCAGTTGAGAAAACATTCCTTATTCTTACAAACACACTCTCTTTTACTATTTGCTATATTAAATAATCCAGCTGTAAAAGCACTCATGATTTTTAACTGCTTATACTAAACAATAAAAAAATAAACAACTAGCATGTAGTTTTATGTTATTTCTCAAACACAAATACTTAACAACTATCATTATAGTAAAAGTGTTCTCTTATTACTTAACAACTATATTAATTAGAAACATTTATTTAAGGACTTTAGAGTTTAGGTTTCATACATAGGTATTTTACTTTTTTTTTTTTTTCACACAATTAACATCAGAGTTCTGTAAATTTTTTTTAGTTGTATTTGTTAGAAACCATTTATTTAAAAGTACATAATTGCAAACAAGAATAACTAAAAATAATTTCCCTGCAAAGCAAGCATATGAACATAGCATATAAAAATATTTTATGTGATATATTGCCTTAAACTAATTATTAAAAAAATAAAGCATTAAAACACATTTATTCCTGTCCTTAACACTGTTTTCACTTTCAAATAATTTTAGAGAACTCCCACGCAGCTGTTAAACACAGGGTGATGCATATAGAAAGCGTGTTCACCATCCATGTCTAGTGGGATCCTTGAGCCTAAACATTATTCATGAGTTCATGAATATCCAGCCGGAAATCACTTGTGGCAATTCACAGACAGTCCTCTAAGTGAGATTCACTTAATCGTGACCGCGTTTTGTTCTTAACATACCGGTACTTCATCTTCGAAAAAGCACTCTCACACATATACGTACATAGTTCCAAACATTGCTAGGCACTTGAGGGAGATTTTACGTAGGACAGGAAACTTTTTGCTATCTTTTCAACCACAAAAGGTTGTGAGATTTTCATTCTGAAATACCAATTTCATAGCCAGGGTAGACTGCATGTCTATTACGTATTTCCGATTCAGCACGCCCTAGATCATGTCGCTCAATTAATTGAACTTTCCTAACTGAAATCAATTGGAAAATTTAGTGGTTTAAGCACCAGGGCAAATAGTAACTCATGTTCTATCAAGGTTTGTAACCTCATGCTGAATGCATTTGTAAGGTCTTTAAGTGCATGAAGAACAATCTTGGGACAGTCTGCAAGCGTTCGTTTTTTTCAGCCAGTGATAAGAATCTTTCAATTTTTGTTTTAAGTGCAAATATAGTTTCTTTCAAATCAATAACAGTATTTTGTCGTCCTTGAAAGCGGATGTTTACGTCGTTCAAATACTCAAACAAATCCACAATGAAAGCCAGAGTGACCTTGAATTCATCTACGAACAGCTGAGGGAATTGAGCGGCGTGACCTTTAGAAGAAATAAACGCCTTAATTTCTTCAAAACATTCCCAAACACGTGAAATGGTTCTTCCCCGACTTAGCTAGCGAACATCTGCATGAAGGATTAAATCGGAATGTGGAGCACACAAATCTTGTAAGAATGCTTTCAGCAGGCGTTCGTTCAGAGGTTTTGCAATAAGGAAAATTAATCACCTTCAAGATTACTTTAAAATGCTCTGAAATTTCCGGAACTAACTCAAAATGAGTAGCTAAGTTTTCGACATGAATCAAGCAGTGGAAATTGACGAAAGGAGTAAAGCGCTCATCTGTATTCAGAAGTGTAACAAATCCTTTGTTTTTTCCTACCATTGAAGGTGTGTCATCAGTAACCACACATACAGACTATGACACAACAATTTCATTAGCGATGAAGAAGTTCGTAACAGCAGTGTAGATGTCTTGACCCATAGTTGTGCCTGATAGGGGTAGAACTGTCAAAAATAAACTATCAACTGTCCCGTGACTATCAATGCAACGCACAAAGCACGTTAGTTGATATACCGAAGCAACATCGGTAGACTCGTCCACTGCTAGGGTAAAATAATCACACTCAGACAATTTTTGTAGAGTGTTTTCCTTGATTTGAGCAGCAATAACATTAACACGTCTGGCGACTGTATCATTACTTAAAGGTACATTCTTCCCAGCATTTATCATAACACTCCGGTATTTGTCAGGTATACTTTCGACAAGGATGTTCACTGCTGTAACAATATAGTCTTTGACCACCCCTCCACTTGAAAACGCAATTCCTTGCCGAACTAGTTTGTTAGACACATTTATTGAAACTTCTGTAGAAAGTTTATTAATATTACTGTTGGATGAAAATGGTTTTTGCTGACTCTGTAACTTTATCTTTAAGTCACTCACCTCATGCAGTCGTGCATCAGAAGCTACTGGATATTCTTTCATGAAGGCACTGTGATGAGTTTCGTGATGTCTTTGACAGTTTGCTTTACGAAATACAGCTAAAGAAGCCGAGCAGAGTAGACAGATCACACCAGTATTATTGTCGTTCTGCACTACAAGATAATCTGTCTCCCAATTTGTTTGAAATGAGTACGTGTTTTGTTTCTTACATTTGCTGCCCTTATTTGAAACTACTGATGATGTTGACTGCGTCGATGATGATGATATCTCTCCTTCATTCCCAGTACGTTTTCTAATGATAAACTTATCCATTATAATTATACAACAACTCACACTTCACGTAACTCTACTTTAGTGTGAAGTAGAGATGTGTAGTACACAAACTACGTACCAATTAATTTTGAACAGTTCTACGAAGTGAAATACGAGACTAGTCCCTTGTTTTTCATACAGTTGTGTCTGTCTTGTTATCTTGTAGGACAGAGTGTAAATGAATACGCCCTGTGATAACGAGTCGGTAGTCGGCTTCCAAGTGACATTTATCTCTAGTTGTTGTGTATTCAGTCCACTCACGTATGTTTCGCGATAAAGCCCGAAACTGATATATCGCTCCTCTACTGCATCACTCCTCCTCCTTCTTTAGTTTTTTTAATATGGAGTAAGGTTGCTCGCGAGCACCGGGTTAAGTACGCTGCTGTACGTTGTAAATATAGGTGCTCGGACATTTTATTGTGAATTAAAACAGTTGTTTGTTTGAACTTTGGCATTAATCACTTATTATTAGGACACCCTTTTTTGTCTGTTGTACAAATATTTATGTTCCCTTGTTCTGTAGGCGATTTATTACATTTGATTAGCATTCTTTTATATTACTGTATTTTGTTGACTCACATAAGTCTGGTAATATGTAAATAAGAACTTTTCGTTGCAGTTACAGATTTTCTTCAGTGAATACAGTATCATGCTTCAAATAGTAGTTCAAATTGAGTTCTGACCTTCAGTAAAAACCAGGCAACACCAGTTAATGTGTAGGTTAACTGAGGTATCTCTAGAAAAAGATTTTTTATGTAACCCATTGTCACTGTAAATCAAAATGTGAAGTGAAGAGAAAGGCATCTTGCACGATGGTTCGTCAGTACTGGAATCTGCTGCTGCGGAGTGGAATCCGTACGTGGAGGTGGAGATGGAAGAGCTGGAGAAGGTGCAGAAAAGGGCAGCGAGATGGTTGATGAATAAATAGAAAGGGTAGGGTCAGGCTAGTGAGGAGGAAAGGAACTTTAGGCCTAGTGTGATGATGAAGAAATTGTAAAGGAAACCACTGAGGGACAGGAAGATAGTGGAAAGGCTGGTCAGGTTGTATAAGATAATGAACGGCGAGTAGGGATGAGGTGGTTTGGCCTGCAAACTAAGCAAGGGAAAAGGAAACAACGGTGAGAAGATTCAGAGGGTGTGGAGTAGAACAGAAAGGGGTAGACAGTAGAGGAAGGTGAGGGAGTGGAATGCGCTGCAGGAGGAGTTGGTGACTGTGAGGGGAGTTGGAAGGTTATGGAAGGACTGGAGGATTGGTGTTATGGATGAAGGGGGGGGGGGGAGTCACACCGGGCATTAGTCCAATTGCAAGTAAAAAGAAAGAACTTATTATTTTTATTACTATTTCTTAACACACATCTATATTTTACAAAGTGTATGTTGTATTATTTACTATCATGAAGATAATATGAAATCCTGATAACGCAGTTATTTTCTAATAGAAGTTAGGTTTGATAGAATTCTAAAATATATTTTATGTATTTTTATAATCTGTACATATGTATGTGTGGGCTATTCATATCTCGGGTAGATATGTAAATGCACTATTATTCACTATCCAGAAAACAGTATAAAATTCTTGGGAAAAAAGAAATGTGTAAACATCTGTCGAAAAAAAAAGTGTTCCTAGGATTTTTTATTATTTTCTGAATAGTGAATAACGTTGCATTCAAATATCTACCCATTTTGAATAACCCGCCAAATAAATGCTAACCCGCTAGAATGTGGGATAGTTTGAGCAAATTACCGCTACAGATGGCAGCACTTTGGCGGATAGGTAAATTTTAGCTTCCCGTCTCTAATGTATTATCTTTGCCAAACGGCAGCCATCGTGTTTAAGTACCGTCCCAGGCGCAAGGTGATGTCGCAAACTGTACTTGGTCAAATATATTAACATACGAGATGCACATCTAGTGAAACCATTGTCTATGAGGAGGACAAACCAACAAACATACATTTACATTTGTAATATTAATATGTATGATAAAATACAATTCAGACATCACAAGAAATGTTTTTAGACTACTTTCCGAAAGAAAAAGTATGTTTACGAGATCACATTTCTGCCTTTGTGTGTGTGTGTGCATGAGCGTGCATGTTTATGCGTGTGTATATGAATATGTGTGTTTCCTAAACACTTTTGAACCAGTGAACCAAACTTCTTCAAACTTTGTAATCTGACTAGACTTTTATATATTTTATTTACGCCCTGTTCATATTTTCAAAATGTCAGCTATTTAATTTTTTCGATCAAGCTAGAAATCTAAGGAACAGTACTTTAGAATTTTTTCAAATTTGGTACACATATACTACGTACAAAGCTTTACTGTTGTATATTTTGTTCATCCTTTGTTCGGTATTTTCAAAATGATAAACAATTTTAAATATTTAGCGTAGTATTATAGTCTGCCTCATGAAAGAATTAAATTTTTTGGCAGTTACGTTGGCATCTTTTACAGCCGTTTAAATGGAAAAAGCAACGTGTTCCTCTACAACAAGTGATTTCTGAACAAACAAGTTTAGATGACTGTGTGACGCGTCTTTGTTTACCAACGCATCAGTTGCGGTTATGTATGTGTTCAACTCCGGATGGCTCAGTTTCAGTTTTAAGTATATGGAGGCGTAAACATTCATTCTGATTTCATTGAGTAATACTCACGTAATATGGCAACTGTTGGTTTATTTTCATACATGTTACGTTTGCACTTCTTGATGCTTTTACAAATGGCAGTTCGGTACCAAAATACAAATAGAACAATTATTATCAAAGTAGATGTCGGATGCTATCATGTCCAATTTTGAATTAGAAGAAAAAAAAGTTGCCTGAAAATGTAGTTATTTTCCGCCACCTTAAAACAATATCATAGCATGAAACAAACTTAAGTGGCATTAAAATCCCCAAGGGACACTTAGTGCTCCCAGGGCCAACCCGCTGTGCCCTCGTGACCTGCACACGTCTCTCTTCCTTCGCCATCACTACATGACTGCTTCTTACTGATCGACTCACAAGTCACAATCTCACTGCCCGACTCTTACTCCCTGCTTCTATGACTCCCGAAGTCTTACTGCTCACGGAAAGACGTGGTAGCTAATGTACTCCTCACGGAGTGATACAGCAGCGTCCAAATTTATCATTAAAAAAAAATACACTTAAAAACACATAACGAAAGGTTTCAACAATTGAATCTGTAGGTTTTACATCAAAATAATAAATAATATTAATACAAATCTAATAATTGGGGACAAAAGGTGCGCATCAATGGAACTACTTTCGCGCCGCAATACCCTAAGCAACACCCTGTGACGGCAGACCAATGTGCGTCAACAACCTATGTCGTGAAGAAATTCCATGGCGCAAGCGATATGTCACAATGTCGACGCCAGAAATCCTACAGCCTGGAGAAGCTTGCAACACAAGAAGTTACTACCTTCACTGGGAAAAATTCAATAAGATACTAAAATTGCCAAAACTCAAAAAAATTACGAAAATATCAGAAGAAGTTATATCAACAAAAATTATTAAAATTTTACTGTGCTCAATTTGAAACCAAACTAGCCAGGATAAACAAATATCTCTACTTTAAAATTCTTGGCTGAGAGTGCTTCTACTGCAAGGGTCGTGTGGCTTTTCGCCCGGGTGAAGACGAGCGGAGTGTCATGTGGATTTATGGATTATATTGAATTAAGTTGGTCGTTCCTCTGCCGTGTACGGTCCTTGGTTTTGATTGTGTAGTTGCAGGATGTTGCGATGGTGCTCATGACTGGATTGAGGCAGTCTTTACCTCCTCTCGTTGTGGGATGTGCATTTGTTTTAATGCAATTGTGTTAATGTAATTAGGCAAGGCGCAAGGCCATATGTTTATCGGGTCAATTGCTGCGATCCGTACCAGTGGTTAGCTTATCACGTCGTGCATATGATGTTGGAAGGTAAAGTAATTGCCTACACCAGGGATACAGAACATTGATGTAATTTTGTACCGCGAATGAACATTGTTGGGTGAAGGACAAGCTTCATTAATGTTTCAAATGTTAAATTTTCTGAATGAAATTAACAACTATGTATCAACAAGCAAATAATTTTGTGATGCCTCTGTTGAATTGTTAAATGGTTTAATGTTTAGCGCGCCTGTAATCAGGATGAAAGTAATACATGCACAGTTACGGGACTCAACACATCTTGTTTATTTGATACGATAATTACATTCTTATTTTTTCTGACTCTCTTTGGTCAGTTACTGTATTTATCAGTTTACCACCCATCCTCATGGAAAGACCCACACCCCACATTTTCAACATACTCTCGAGAATTTTTTTCTCCTATACAGTCTCAATTTTGTTTTCTTTTGTTCAAAAATGTAATTAAAATTAAATTAAAAGTTAACTGAATTAAATATGCAGACACATCTTTGACACAACACACAATGAACTCGGTTTTGGTTCTCCACGTCGCCATACTATGCACTCTATGTACCTAGATGCTCACTCATCCATCGGGCAAAGAGTTCTTGGTGCATTCTGTTCTGCCGCAACTCAGCACAGTCTGTCGCCTGCAAGCTCGGCACATCCCAGCAGCCGCAAGAAGCTGTAAGAGTGCCCAACTGTTGCCTTGGCTGACAGTAATGTTGGTATGGCATATTTACAGCTAACAATTTACAATCTGTTACTAAAGGGTTTCATATTTATCATTAAAAAAAACCTTTTTTTCAATGTATGCATGACCCGCACCCCTACTTTTCAGTTTTGTTTCTGAGAAAAAATGTGTAGGTGGTACATGAATAGTTACAATATTTCAACTTTGTTTTATCTATTACCAGGCTTAAATGGTAGTATAAAATAATTGCTTAATACATATCTTCTGTTTTGGTTCAGTAAATGTCTAGCTTCACATTTTTCTGTGACTACTCACTCTATTATGTTGTTGCTATTTCTCTTCCAGCATTCACATACTGTAGTTCCATACGTTAGCCTTGCACCTTGCGTCTCTTTGAAGCTGTAAATTGTTACTGACACTTGTCCTTTCCTTCAGTCAACTCAATTATCTGTTTTGTGATCCTCTCAGTATTTGCAGCTACTCATGATCCATAGTGCTAGTAGTAGTATTAGTTGCCATCGTCATAGTCACTGTGTTTTTAACGGAGAACATTAAAGTCTGCCATCATTGTGACGTACTGAAGGTAGCTCGCTTGCTATTTACCTTGTCTGAACAAAGAAACACTTCAAGGCAACCACATGAATACAACATTTAGGGCTGTATCTATAAACGGTTTTCGAATGACAACCAACTGCTCACCAATGCTTTCTCTATGGGGATAGCACTTGATTGTCATTTGAAAGCCGTTTATAGATACGGCCCTAAATCTCTCACTGAACATGAAGGTACTTGCTTGCAGACAAATGTTGCCTTCACTTAGCTCAACCAAGAGGTCATTGACGGGTTTATTGAGCATTCGTCGTGTGTTTGAACGTAACTTGCTTGCCGGACATGTTTACACACTCTTTACTCTAGTATTCTTTGTTCCTGAGTATACCCTTTTAAAAGTGGATATTTTTTTAACATTTTGTATAATCTGTGATTACTTGCTGACCAAATGGGGATCTTTTCAGATAATTATTGGTGACTGCGTTGAAGCACTGAAGAAATTCATTGATGAAGGTCGGAAATTTGACTATGTATTTGGTGACTTGACAGATATTCCAATTTCCACTACTCCACATGGTGAATTGTGGGATTTTATAAGACTGATTTTGAATTCTTCTGTGGCAGTTTTGAAACCACAAGGAAAATACATGACTCACGTAAGTGTACTGTTGTTACTTTACATAGTTGGTAAAGTGTGTGTGCGCACGGGCCAATACATGTTGCACCGTATTAAAGTACATCACTACTTCAATAAATTAAATATTACATTTTCATGTTACTATGTTAAGTAGCAGGGCTAATTAACTTATTTATTGACATGCAGTGTATTTGTTGACTATTTATTTATGATTATGTGTACTGTACTTCTACCTTAGTATCTTATTTATGTACATACATTGAAACAATGTAGCGTTCATACTACAATGTAGTGCTATCACTAGTGATGAGTAAGCCTCAATTTTATAGCCCTATAGCCAAACTTGAAGAAAATACTGCAGAGTCAAGCAAAAAATAAAAAAAAATATTTTCGGGCCAAGCCTGGCCACTACTAGCTCTGGCTTAGATCATAATTTATTTCTTTGATAGAATTTTTAAATTAGTGCTTATTTTATCAGAAATAACTTCTATTACCACACAGTTGTTCACCAGGCAACGCTTGCAGCAATATAATTTGTCGTGGAAATGCATGTATCAGCAATATTACGTTTAAGGCAGAGTGCAACACAATTTAATTGTATTTTAAGTTTTTGAGCTATAACATTTTTTTCAAATTGAATTATCGAAATGTCATCTTCGACAAAGCATAGGTTATATTCTTGGTAAACTGCTTCACATAAATAATAATGGAATTTTTCAATAATTTTCTTGATACCCGTTCTTCGCAAACAACTGGATTTAATGCCCTTTCATAAACAAAACATAAGTTGCTGCAGAGTTAAGAGTAAACAGACATGCCTTAACAACTCCAAGGACGTCACAGGGACATCAACAAGGGTGCAACCATTTTTACTGACCTAAAATAAACTTTATATTTATTTAAGTTTTTCCAGAGTTGTACATATGCAAATAAAGTAAGTGTGGTACTGTTATTCATTAAATTAAACGTACTTTTAAATAAAAATAGAATTAAAAATAGGTAATATCCCCATTGTCATAATGCCAGAGAGCAACATGAAAAACATAACTCTTCACGCTAAAACCTGTGGAATAATCTAGACTGAACATTATTTCATAACTTATGACGAACTTGAAACATTGGTATTTAAATTCAACTACTGTGAATTTGCACCACAAATGACACATTTAAAAATTGGTAATTTTCAAAGTAATAAATTCGTAACATTTCCTTGACACAAATACACAAGCTCGCAGTTAGCGGTTGTCGCACAATAGCCACATGCCCTGCTTGACCAGGTAGTGGAGAAAACAACAGGTTTGTAAGTCATCACCACTAATATTGTCATGTAGGCAGCATTTCTACGCTATGCACAATACGTACGTGCAAATTACGGTAGAATAGTTACTGACATACAAGGCTAACAAGTGACCTAAAAAGTTGTCACCCAAACATGTAGCTGTATGCACAATCTGTGCAAGGCATTAAGAAGCTTTAATACTGCATTTCCGTATTGGTGCAACATACATTAACTACTGCCTTGCTAGGCTGAATACATGTGCCTTTAAAACAAGTCCAGAAAATGAGGACTAATGACACAAACTCTACCATTTACAAGCATGCACAATTCATTTCCGTACATGAACTTTGCCAACGCTTTGCACCACCTTTGCGCATACGGTTACTGCGCTGTTAAAACATATCACTTTGACGTCAGGCGCACACAGCTATCGGACTAACCAGCCAACATTCAACGACGTCCCTCGTAAACACAATCATTCAGGCATACAACACCAGTCCTCGGGCCATGACTCTCACAGCTGTCAATCAACAATACACACTCAACAGACTCCTCTGGCAGACTACCGACTGGTCATGCACTGGTTAGTGCCGACTACTGCTGCGTCTGCTGCAGTCGACCTACCTAGGATCCAGGGATACCAACTCACACACTCTCTTCTGGTGTTGATGATTTTAGAGCACTCTGAGCACATACTGACCACACAAAAATGTGGTGGACAAGCTGGCCGTCCCAACAGACAGAATTGTATGGTATTCTGACAGCTTGGTATAACTGCAGAGACAGAACTTGCTTGGCATTCTAACTGCTCAATATAAATGCACATAAGTTAGTAGTTACAAATATTCATGTCTAAACAGATCTCGTGTAAACTTGTGTATCTTGTTTGTTACTCATTTAGTGTAAATTCTCTAGTAAAATTGTGTGTGTTTTCCTTTGTTTCCTTTGCTAACCTGTCCTTCCGATTGTTCTTTTTTATGTACCGTAAAATAATTTATTTCATTTCTTGGTTACGTCCCCCCCCCCCCTTCCCTTTCACTGTACAGACACATTTAATAAATTCATTTGATCTTTGCTTGATGGTAACTCCTGGGCTTGCTTTTTCCCAGCCATCTCAATCAAGTAAATTTGTACAACATTTTGTCCCTTGCAGGGGAATGGTGCTTCGTGTCCAGAGTCGTTGCAAATGTATGAAGATCAGTTGATGAAACTCAGAGATCCGGTTGAGTTTTCTCGCAGCCGTGCGTTTGTCCCTTCATTTATGGAGGATTGGGTCTTTTACCAAGTGTGGAAGAAGAACTAGCATCTTGCCAACCTGGAGCTTTCAGTCTTCATCTTCATAGTCTTGTACCAAATACTGTATTGACTAGTTCCCAGTGCTACGTTGTGCTCCGAGGTTTCTTGTCGCAGTTAGCACCTCACATTCGTGCTGGAGCTTCGAGACTTGTTGCGCCTGTAGGATTGTGTAACATTATACAATATGTTACGTACATGCCTATCTGCTAGTTTGTAGACTTTGTATTTTATGAGACTTTCTATGCTACTTATTTATTAATTAATTATACATAGTTACCATGTGTATTGTTTGACTTGCCACTATTGTTGAACTGTTTCTCACTGATGTTTTAATGTGCAGTAGAACTAATTTACAGTTCCTCCTATAATTTCAAGGACATGTGTTTAAAATGCTCTACAGTATTTAAAGAAAAACAGTATGTGAAGAGTAATTGTCATTGTTTATTTATTTACGGTAAGGGATTGATGAGAATTGACTAGACATAGTTGGAGGCTAGAAATTGGAATATCTGTACACGCTACAGACATTGTAGTAGTGTAGTACTGTTGTACGATAATAACTGTTCAAGTTCGGTGATACTAATTAGTTCATGAGAAGTAAACAAAACTATTTTTTTTTTTTTTGCAAAAAGGGTGTTTGTTATAAACAGAATACAGATTTCACAGAAAATAGAAAAAATGTAATTAAAAATCAATTTTGTCACTGTGGGGTCTTATTATGCTCTACAACTTTACACTGATTTGCTGATAAACTCTCAAAAGTTGGTAACAAAATAATAAATTATATATTTTTTTTGTTGATACCTACTTTTTTGTACACCTTTATTTTTTATAAATGCTATCTGATTGGCAAGCTGTTGGTTGAGCCTTTCTTACACAGTGACTTTTGTGATTTGAATACTCGTTTTGAAACATTGTACCAATATTGTAGAATTGCTGGCCACAGAAGATCACAACAGCTTATTCCCTCTGTTGCTGTGTATTCACTTTAAATTAAAATTATTTTCTGTTTTAAAAAATTAGCAGTGATGAATTCTACAACTCTAAACTAGACACACTTTGTTGTTTGTGAGTTAAATAAATGTTTTTGAGCATACAAATAAAGTGCATTTTTATTTTTGAAGATTGTTCTGTAGCATGGTGGGAATATTAACATGTGGAACCATGCGCATGTTTCCCCTCCACTTTCTCTGCTACCTCCCCTCCTTTGTGATGTCTTGCGAGTTGCAAGGAATATTTACGAAATATTGGCAAATACTCGTATTGAGCATTCAAAAAAAGTTCAAACTAAACTCGTCAGCAATCAAAAACCATCCAGTCAAATTACTTGGAAATTTTTTCAACGTATTTGTGAACTGTTGTGCCAATAATGCTGTTAATTGTTAATTTTCATTATGTAAATAATTTTATTTAAACTAATCTAACAACGTATTGTTCACTATTGACTGAAAAATGCAGGGCAAAATATAGTGAGGGAGAAACGTTTTAGTTTTCGAGATAGATGGGTGGTATCAGCAGAAGAAAGGAAGAGGAAACAAAAATTTAATATTTATCCCTCCAACCCCCTTGAAAAGTTTGGAGCAACATTATAATTTTGGCGGCAGGTAGAATACAGAACATTTCAGACGCGTGCATTCAAGATCGGCGGTCCGACCACAACTTGTCCCTTGATTTACGTACACTGCATTTGCTACGTTAATTACAATTCTGAATATCATATTTGTTATAAAATAACCAACTTTTTGTAATACTTATTACTATACACCAAATTAGGTAACATTATTATAAACATTTAATTTATAAACTACCATCCTCATTTACATATTTTTTTTAAAACCTAGAATAGCAAAGCACAACAGTAGAAAATGTAACATTAAATATCATCACTTTCTCTTTTTCCTTACAGTACATAGGAACAGAAGTCAATATTCCTCTTACAGTACTTCATAATTAAAACTAAAGTTTAGTAATTTGATGTGGTTGTTTTTTCTGCAATGAAATGTTTTTGCAACTCAGCGGAACAAATGATTCGTCGCATGCACTCCTGTTTTAGATTCGTTTACTTTTGATAGTAAATCAAACTGATAGGTTTCTTACAGTAAGATAGCATGTTATCGAGGCTACTTGAACGCATTTAAAATAAAAATATGTTTTCATCATAGGTTTTCATTAATTACGAGTTTAATTGAATGCCACAAATGAAAGTTGATTTAAATAAATTGTTACTAGTTTTTCTATTACGAAACTACGATATAATTTTGGAAATATGTCGGAATAAATCAGTTTAGACTGAAAATATATGCTATGAATCGTTATGAAGCATGTTATTATTGAGAACAGATGAAGCTGTTGATACAATATGATGAAAATGCAATCATGTTGTCAAATAATATATTACATTATATACTTTGACTTTATTTTACAAATCAGGCGTTTGGAAGGAATGTGTACTCAATTTGAGTTGGGATTGCGTTTGGATTGTATTAAATTCTCTCTAGCTGTCTACCTTCTAATATTCCCGCTGATTTTCTACTAAATGTAATAAGCATATCATTAAAAATAAAATTCTTCATCACGTACAAAGTCGAAACGATTGTTTGGGATGTAATTAATGAATGAAAATGGTTCCTTAATGCTGTGACTAAATTCTTCCTAAAGTTCTTTATTCCGATTAACCGTTTGCTATTGTGAGTCAAACTTGCGTTTACATCAGTATGTAATTAACACTGTTTTTTAATATTCTCTGTAATATTTACAGTACTACTATTTAAAAATTAATCTCAAGAATAACTTTCATACATATGATTTAGTAAATACGTTTGAGTATATCGGAAATTATGTCTTGAAAACTGTTCTAGAAGCAGAGGAATTTGATTTTCGCTGTTATCGGTAGTAACGTAACGAATAAAGATACTTGAAACTAACAAAAGTGCATTTATTTACACACTTCCTTAAAATATTTAATTTCTTCTGAGATCAAAATTATGTAATTTATTTTAAAAAATTACGTCTCTACCTACTTGGAACGAATATATTTCCATGTTACTTTTTTTATGTTATCTTCTAGAATCAAATGTAAATTATATGTGTGTTTATTATACTATTCCATGACACAGGAACAAAATATATTGACAGTATTAATAATTATATCCAACGAAACAGTATTTACATGTATGTGTATTTCACTAATGTAGTACGTACTATTTATTTTATAGTCTCCTTTACAGTTTTTTTATCATGAACGACATAAGCTACAGCTATGATTTTATAATAATTCACGTTACTTGGAACAAACATTATATCTACTTGAAATTATGGTTCATGTATTTTTTATAACTCTCCCAGTCAATTTTGACAATGTTTGCATGATCTGTGTTATGTTTGAGTAATGTACAAACTAAAACGAGATGTTAAATATAAATGCATTAACTAGTTTTATTTTAAAATGTTGTATAGAAAAATTAATATCTTTCTTTATTTATTTATTTCCAGTGATCAAGTTTGTAACGTGGCGAAAGAAGCATATGTGCTATTAATTACCAAGATTTGTCTTGAATAGTTGTCATGCATATGTAAATTATGTTCATATGTTCCGATGGGTTGTAAAATATTGGAAATTAATAACTTATAAATTAAGGCCTTGGTGTTGCAATAATGTATTGACATAAAAAATAGAAATTTTTTATGACATAACTGTAATTTAATAACTAGATAAATATTCTAAGATAAAGGCCGTGAACATTATATACAAAAAATATAATTAACGAGCAGAAATGGAAAAAAAAAAATTCTGCAATGAAACTGAAATTATAATAGGAAATGCAGTGCAGGTAAATCAAGGGAGAAGTTCAGATTGGTCCGCTGATATCGAACATACACATCTTAAATGTTCCGTCTTCTACCTGCCACTAAAATTATAGTGTATCTCGCAACTCTTCAAATAGGGTACAAAAATTATATCTACAGTTTCCTCTATCTTTCGCACGCTGCCACCTATTTCAAAAAACTATAATATTTCTCGCTTAAAATATTTTTCCCTGTAATTTTCTGTCAGTAGCACGGTCGTAGAAGAACAGATCTGGACACTCGCCTGGAAACTTGACCCCTTGTTGTTTGGCTGTAGTTCACCAAGTTACCGAGAATATTGTGTTTTATTGGCGCTGCAGTTAGGGCGGTCGAACTCAAACTCCGCCCACTTCCTCCCCACTAAGATAAACAATTTATCAAAACTTATTTTTTATCAATTTATGAAATACTTTCTTCGCTCACATATTTAAGAAAAGGCTCCAGCAATCTTTATTTACTTTATAAATTTAACAATGGGAAAAAGTGGACAGAGTTTGAGTCCGACAGCCCGAAAAACAGCGCCAAAAAGTACGACATTCTCGGTAACTTGACGAACTGCAGCCAAATAACAAGGGGGTCAAGCAAAATACATTGGTAGACAGGCGAGTGTCCAGACCTGTTCTTCTACGACCGTGGTCAGTAGTTAACAGTATATTGTTAAGATATATTTATTTTAATATCAAATAAGTTACGTAAAGAAATCTACCAGATTTATTCTTTGGAAGGACACTTTATTAATACGTAATAAAAATATTCACGTCCAGTGACTGAATAGGTTCCGATTGATGATGAGTTAAGTTGAAGAGTTTTTGTGGCCACTCGGACACAGGTCAGTACACGCGGTATGTGTAGCCTACTGTCTTGTGCACGTGTGGACGTCAGATGTGCGCTAGATTTCTGTCCCTTGCGACTTGCGTGACGTCATAGGTAGCTGCGCAGTAAGGTGCGAGTTTTGGCGGCCGGATGGTTCCACCTGGTACTATTCCCACCACTGTCTGGAGCATTAACTGTCTTTATTTTGTCTATTTCTGTTGATAACACTTGTTTTTACAAAGCACCATCAATACTGTATGTTTAATTTAGGTTTCTTCCTAACAAGTGTACTTAAATCTGGTATTTCTTTGTATGTAATATGATGTGCTGATTAAATACAGTGAAGACACCCCAAGTCTGTCCATTGAAAAACACCATATTCTTAAATGAATGATTATTCGACTATTATAAAGTTTTTGTTTTTCGCATAGCTTCATTAAAGAGCAGCGCAGAAAAATTTTCACTAATTTTTTTTTGTCTGGTACTATTTAGATTAGAGGCTCGTTCTTCCCAAGTGTAGGGCCTTGTAGGGGTCGTACTATAATTCAACATTGTGATGACAAATACTATAGTAATGATAATATAGAATAAAACTACTGTAGTACACGACATACTCTAAGAATCATGTACTAGGGCAACCAACAAATAAAGGATTTATTCCTCTGGTAAGTCATTCCAAGATGAAGGTAATATATGAAAATGTAGTGCTTTTCAATATTCATTGTGAAAATCTTTGTAACTAAATCTCTCACTAAGTAATGTAAACATACCTTGATAAAATTTGAATTTAATTTTAGTTTCTTTCTCAGGTTTTGCAATATTTAGTAAATCTTAAGGGGGGGGGGGAATGTATATACTGTGTATATATATATATATATATATATATATATATATATATATATATATATATATATATATATATATATATATATATATATATATAAAAATTGCAATTAAAACAGAAAGAATTGTGCACAAGTACTCACAGGATGGTACTTGCAGACAGAAACACACACACATAGGACGAACACATTTCTCCGCGGATGCGAGGTCACAACGTTTCGCAGACTACATCTGCTTCATCAGGTGAGTATATATAAAGTGATGGGTCGGATCCAAAAAAATTTCGGTTCCGGTGTGATTCTGATTCTTTATTTTTGATTCCGATTCTACTTTGGTCGAATAACACGTAAACAACCCTATTAGCAAAATGAACAAAGAAGAAATAGTGAAAAAATATAAATATTTTTCATTCATATATAAGTAAGTTAAATTGTATAAAGAAACATCAACTCTAATTCTTGCATTAAAAATTTTTTTTAATTAACAAGGGAAAAAAAAGGCATTTTCAAAGTTTAGCGTAGAATGATAGAACACGATTAACAGCTAAGCCTATAAATGTTTGTTTAATAATACAAGCATCTTGACTATCAGGGTCAAGATAGTTTTTTTTTTTGTCGCATATAAATGCAGCAGTGCTGAAAAGTCTCTCATTGCAAACTGTGGAGGGTGGAACACTCAAATAATTTCTTGCAAGTATTTTTTTAAAGAAGGAAAGTCTCTTGATTTCCAAAATTGAAAAGGCGAACTTCCAGGTGGCATGTCACTTGAAAACAGTACTGTAGTTACATACTTATGGGAAATCCCGTTTGCTTCTAGCAACAATGGAGGTTTTGCAGACTCTGCTTTCTCATTTGAATGAAAAGCAGATGCCTTAAACATGAGATCACGGAGTGGTTGCTGAGAAAGAATATTTTGTTTTCCTATATGTCATCAAATCTTTTTTTGTGGGAGTCCAATAGGTCGTTGATTAATCCTTGTAAACCAGATCCAGGAGGGGCTGGTCTTTCCAATTCATGTTTAATGAGATAACCAAAGCTATCACCTGTACTAAAAAAAAATTTTGAAATGCATATTTTAAACTTATTTTATATGTCTAAAACTGTATAAATGGCATTTTGAACAAGAGGTTATCTGTAAAAGATAGTATTACAGTTACCTCTGAAGCAGAAACATTTGCTGAACTGACTTAGAGAGTTGAATAATCAAAAATATCCAAGATGAGGATGAAATTCTCTATCATAGTCCACAGAGAGCTTGTCATGGTTTCTGTAAGTGTAATGTCCGCTGCTGAAAGAATGATAGCATTTCTTTGCTCTTTCAACGGTTTAGTCATGTGTAGCGTACTGTTCCATCTCGTTGGCTCATCTTGTACAAGCCTGTGTTTTGGCACACCAGTTGCCAACTGGCATTTTTTCAACACCTTTGTTGACGCTGTCGAGTGCTTAAAATGTGTCACGATTCTTCGACTGACTCCACACAGGTTTGTGATAACTTTACTGTTGAAAAGTCCATCTTTCAAGACTAACTGTAGAGTGTGAGCTAAGCAGGGACACTGACTGAAAGCTGAATTTTCTAAAGCAGCAGTAATATTTCTCCCATTGTCTCTTACAATAGCGACCACCTTATCAGCAAGACCCCATTCGGAAATAAACTTGGTCAAAAATTTGCAAATGTTATCTGCAGAATAGCTTAGCAAAGGGTATCACATCAAGGTACTGTATCTACAGTCGAACGCCGATTCTACAGACACTCAAGGTTCCCCAAAATTTGTCCCTACAAACCGATAGGACCAAATTAATTTTGTTTGCTTGTTTAACGTAGCGGTCCCCGCCTCGCGGTTTCAACTCTTTGCTATGTAGAAGGAAAGGAAGCCTATCCAGTATTTGAGGGATTTGGCTTGTCGACATCTTCCGATGTAGAAGTAACATTATTTCCAGGGTTTGTATGGTCCTTAGAAGTCCTTAAAAAGTCCTTAATTGTTAACACTAATTTTAAGGGCCCTTAAAAGTCCTTATTTTATCATATGGTCCTTAAAAGTCCTTAATTTTGCAACTTTTTGTACGGAAATGATAGGCCTTTTACGATTTTATGGAAACTTGTAAAACTTTACAGATTTTTAGACGTTCGAGATTAGATGCACATTTTTTGGTCAGAAATAGCTAAGAATAGTTAGGCTCAGTTCTACCAACATTACACTGTATTTCTAATCATGTTTCATTCGAATAACGTGTACTAATGATCGTAAAATAAGTTTTTTTAGTGAGAATTCAACAGTTGGTCACAATGAGTAAGTCGTACGAACCAATTCTAAAATTACAGTTGAAGCCCAATCTGTGGCTTTCTTCTATAGGCAGTTTCAAAATGGCGGAGTGCGCATCGAATTTGTTTGAAATTCCGCCGACGGAGTCAATAGATTCTTCGCACATGGAAGATTTTGAATTTGAAGATGAAACACTATTCTACAGTTATTTTATTCCGAATCATGCATAAGGATGCTGTTCACGTGTCGAAGTCTGAAGAAACACGTGGCTTAGGTTTGAAAGGACGCCTAACCTATTCATACAAACAACAAAATATGTATTTGGAGCAAAATACGTCTGTGAAGTGTACGTAAATGAATTTCGCTCCGAGAGAAATTTATGTTTATTATTACTTGTGAAGTTTGTGAGCTGTAAATGTATTTAGGTATTAAATACATTGAAACATGGTGTTACCAACTGTAAATTAACTTATTTAAAACAGACGTTAAATTCCGAATTTCGCAGTGAAACTGATTTTTCTTTAGCAGCATTACCAGTGCAAAATAGTTATTTAGTTTTTTTATGCCCTTGCTTATTTCATAACATAGTTGCAGGTTATGTGTGTCAATTAAGATAGGAAGTTTTCTGAGCTAAGAACAAAAAGTAGATCTATGATTGTATTATAAATGTAACCGAATCATCTGCAGTGCTAATTCGAGTGGAAATGCAGTAGCAAAATTTTTTTCAGTCCTTAAAAGAGGCCTCGAAAGAGTCCTTAAAAATATTTTAGAAAGTCCTTAAAAGTCTTTATTTTTCATTGTACCAAGGGAGTACGAACCATGAATTTTCTACTCGTCCTTTTGCTGTACCATCATCAGTAGCCATGGGCAAGACGGAGAAGTAACATCTTTCGGCGGTGGCAAGTGTGTCCCCATGAAGGACAGCCAGGAAAGTCCAGCCAACATATTTATTTTCCTTCTCTCGTCTTAACTACTTGATGTGCACACAGCACTAATTATTCAAATTTGAGACTTTAATATTCGATCACAACCTCTGCAAAATTAATTGAACAACAAAAATTTTAAATTTGTTAAAATATGTAAAATTAAAATGTAAGTTAATTAATTTGTTTTTTGTTGGGGATCCCCTTGTTTAACTTATTTATTATGATATTCTTAAGCCATACGTGCTTTTCTTGATTTGTTATATACCGTATTGGTTAATCTACATACACCAAATACTCTTTATTTACTTGACTTAACTCATTTCATAAAGTTTAATATACAAAGGCTCTCATACTCTTAAATTAAATTAATTTTGTATGGTCTCTTAAATTAATAATCTTTAATGTGAAGTGTTGGGGGAAGGAGGCTCGGCCCTTTCTCTGACCTTGAATAAGGAGCACGGATCAACAACTTGTGTCCACGTTAGTACTGTTTTCCCCTTTCTTTGCTTGGCTGGCCTAGGAGCTGTCTTGATCGGTTTACCCTATTGGTTTACCCTTCCTGGACCTCCTAGGTTGGTTGGTAAAGATGTGGGGGAATTCCACTAAGCAGTACAGACTTCATGGCGCCTACTCGTCTTCTATCTCATTTCACCTCGCAGCCTGAACTTTCACCAAAACTGTACTAAACTATACACTGCATGAAGAAAATTGACTGCTAATTGGGCATTTTCCCAGCTGCAATGCGACTACTCTGTACCAAACATGTGCCGCACTGCACATGTAATTTGTACTTTTTACAATATTTAAATGTTATGGGCCACTTTCTGAAAATACTGGCGATCTGTACCTGCATAAATATAGTAGTATTTGAGGTTGGGGGTTAAAAAAATTAAAAAAAATTGCATTTGGTTATTTATGTAGTTTATTAAAGTCTTGAATATATATATAGTGGATAGTGGACTAACTTGTCTCGGGGGAAAAATTGGACAAGGAACGTAGTCTATTTTTTCCAACTAACAATCATTTTATTCTCTAAAAATAAATACATTGTCTTATTTGCAAGTGTGAACATCCCGGTACGAAAGAATCAAGGCTCTGAAATTTTGCATGTCCCAGCAACCGGCACGTTAAATAATATGAACTGCCTGAACAAGGAGACAGTTTGTTCAACTAGCACCAGTCGTCGCTCCAGACACCTGTCCCTCTACAGCTAGCGCTGCAGAACAGGTACCCAAGGGGGGAGGGTCCTTGAACCCACACTTCTGTTGTGTACAGGATAGCGGCGGTAACGCCAGCGTAGCCAATGGCAGGACGACTGTGTGGTGGAACTTCTTCACTAATATTAGTCACCATAGAATCGACAAAGGTAATGTGAATGTGGAGGAATGAAGACAGAAGCCAGCATACACCATAATTAAGGTTCCTGTTAACGACTGCATCAGGTCGCACGAGCAGAAGAGTTGTCAGTTTGTTTATAGCTGTTTTGTATAATAACAAAAGAAACCTCAGGTAATACGTTTTTAGAACTAATGTTTGACGAAGGTTGAGGCTTATAATATTTTTTTGGGTTCAATGGTTTAATTCATCCCCAAAATAAGATGGGAACAAGACTCAACTGACATACTTGACTATGGCGATCATAGTTAGCTGGTAATAGGCACACTCAGACCGCCTTACAACATATTTTCTTTTACGTAACCATGCGGGAGTCTGTTTACTTTTTACACACGCTTTCCTGTGTATCGCCTGCTGGCTGCTATCTACCCTGCTCCAGAGCAAGGTAGATCTGCGTGGATCTGGCGGTGAGATCGAGTCGACTTAAGAATTCTTGAGGGCCGGTAGATCTTTATCACTTGACGTTCTTGACCGACTTACTTGCTATCGAGTAGACCCAATGTAGCGTTCATAAGCACCTTACGATGTGCACACTTTTGGGAGAGCTAATTTTAAGAAGGGGCGTAAAAACAAGTGGTACATGTGTTGTGTATATGGTATTACAAGATTAAGGGGGAGGTCTCATTGTTTGACAACTTTTCTTTCTCATCGCTGCACACATATACTTTGGAGGCGCTATAAAAATACTAGTGTACAACACTTCTGTGAATACTATACAAGATCTTGAAGCCAGGATTTGTGCAGCGGTAAGCTCACATAAGAACATGGCATAGCTGTTCAGAATGTCAGCCACGTGTCTGGAGAGACTACGTTGTCACCTACTGTAGGATGTTCTGACTTTATTAAGATATGCTCCATTTACTGCTGAATACCGTTCACATGAACTTGATACACTTGTTTGTTGAATACACGCATATTCTACTTGCCAAAAATAAAATACAGTCCGTAGTGTCTGAATAGAGTTTTAACTAAGCATTTCTTTTGAAATGCTACCTTCCTGAAGATATTACATTAAGTGAATGAACCACAAATTCTGACAACATGTTACCAAAATATTACAAATATGTAGGGTACATTGACTACATATACAGTTCATTATTGAAAACAACAAGTTTACTTAGTCAAATACTTCTGTACATATATACAGTAGTCTGTCTCATGTAACTCTTCCACATTTTGACAATTCTCTTTCGAGAAATATGTTTGACAGTTCCATTGTTTGGACTTTTAAAAACCCTACCTGGCTTTCCTTCCAGGATAAGCATGGTTTCAGCACGTCTGTGTGTACCCACACTTCTCAGCAGTGAAGTGTCAAAATACAGAATACTTACATCAGACAGACTATAAACATACGAGTTCACAAATTCACATCTCATTGGTCTAATTTATAATGCATTCTTCTTCACATTCACTAACACAATTCTTGAAAATCACTGTACAATGTTTAACAGGAATGTACTGATAAGACCATTTCATTTGCTGATAAAATGTGTAACTGAAGACATGTCGACACAAAATCACTGTTCATTTCATCAACCGTATCGAAGCCATACGTCATGATAGTTAAAGAGGCAGTGTGCAGTCCTGTGGTACGGAACTTTATCCGGTGTGCAACTGCTGCATCAATTTTCCGCAAGAACTTCCATCCTTTGTACTTGAACATGCTGCGGGTGCAATGACCCTAAAATAAAAAAAATATGAAAGCAATGTTAAAAGTAATTTTATTTAATAAAATTTTAAGACATTACCTTTATTTTTAAGATCTGTTATACTGTAACACTATTTTAGGTAAAACCCTGACATTGCCATTCCTGTAAGTAGGCCGCAGGAATGAATGAATCATAATTTGCAATAGTGATAGCAGAGACATAGCTCTGTCTTGTACTACACACACAGTTCAGTTTAGAATTATTTCAAGGCATAAAATATTAACTCAAAGCAAGAAGACATTCTTAAGACTTCCACTATTTTATAATTTTCTTCTTAAATCACGTTTAAAAATTAATAAAACATTAAGTTTTAGAGGAAAAAACCACAGGTTGTTGAGAAAAAAAAAAGCTAAATTATGCATCTAAACAAGACTAAAATATAAGTATATAGCAAGCATAGATTCTTAATTACATATTTTGGGAAATTTAACTGTATACATTTACAAGATGGCTATGTGAGTGTGCACCATGCTTTAGTCAATGGGTGGGTCCACAAACATACTAGCAACATACTGTAAATAAGTATGTATGCCTAAGGTAAACCACCAGAATTCAATAGGTTAAGGCTGCGGTTCACCTCATTTCTCTACGGCTTTTTTTTATTGTTACGTATATCTGTACCAGACATTTTTTTACTTATTTTAGACATAAATTGTGACAAAACCTTCCTCTTAGGAAATTTTTGTATATCTAGTGTTTTTGCATCATGCGTCCTAAACGTCAAAATTTGCACTTTACAGTTTTATGTACACCACTAAAACCAACTGACATACCAAAATGAAAAAAATTCACAGTGTTGAACAATCTTGTAGGTCGTGATTTGACACATATTAAAAATTTTTTTTATTTTCATTTCAAAATTCTGAATTTTGTAATAAATAAAAAAATAATTAATTTTTGTTTTTATATATGTCAAATCAAAGTCTACATCAATGTTATATAGGTACTGTGAATTTTTCCGGTTTCGTACATCAGTTGGTTTTAGTGGCATACATAAAACCGTAAAAGTGCAAATATTCACGTTTAAGACTCATTACGCCAAAACTATGAGAGACACACAAATTTCCCAACAGGAAGATTTAATCACAATTTATGTCTAAAATAAGAAAAAATAATATCTCGTACAAATATAGAAATAAAAAAAGACGTTGAAAACTGAGGTGAATCGCGCCCTCAAGGAAATTTCTTGTTAAAAAAATTCTGAAATGTAGAATAATTGTTTAAACTGAGATATCTATGTACTGAATGCATTTTCCAACCTTCTGTGTTGTCTAAAAACATGTACAAATAAAATTGTGTAGGTGGTGTTTTAAATACAAATTTTTAAAATAGGCAATGCAAACCACCCATAATCCGATAGCTGAAAACCCAAAATTCCTCTAGCAAACAATCAGTATCCCTCGATTCAATAATATGAGTAGATCCCGAAAAAATGTGAAGAACATCTTTAATGTGTGATTTAACTGTTAGAGAGTGAAATTTAAAATGTTCTGTATTGTAACAATGGAGTAAAAGTACACTAAACTCAAAGCAACAACTTACATAAATTACTTTAAAAATGTTTTTAAAAATTTTTAATTTAAATTATTTGAAATAAGAATAGAACAATTTCAGGTTAGTTACAGACTACATTTTCAGTTTGTTTGAGCAAATTAACAAAATAAAAGTAATTTTTAATGAGGCTTAAATGTGGCATATTTTGAATACTTAGTTGTCAAGTTTAGCGTAAACACTCCTGAATGATGTTTGTAGGGAGGTAAATGTCTGCAGTGTCTGTACTACAATTTGTCTGTTGTTTGTACAATAATCACTCATTACGGAACTACGGTAGCCCCAGAAATACTACAGAATTTTACATTTTGAATTTAAATTCACGTGTTTACCACACGTGTGCTTATTATTATTTATATGACGTCGTCCACAGATACAGCACGCTGGTTGCTGCAGCTGTTTGCCCGAAGCCGTAGCCAATGTTGGCTGTTTGCGGCCGTTTGGACAATGTAAAACAAACTACTTTGGGCCGTTTCGGCATCGCAGCTAAAGCACAAAGAAATTTATTTTTGTTTTTCTTATCACCCACTCTGTGATCAGTGATACCTGATCTACAGCCGGCTCTAGCAAATGTATGTTACTGATAAGAAAAGAGGTGGCTGCTGGACTAAATTCACACGCAAACTATCGTTAATGTTTTATTTTACAAAATGTTTTTGAAATTTTATCTAGCGCAACACTTTGTGTTGTTAACTAATAGCTCTTCATTTCAGTAAATGATAGGAACTTGAAAGGTATCAGTTTTCCTCCAAGTCATTGTTTTGATTGCTTATCTTAGAACACCACAGTAACAATATAATTTTGTCTGGGTCAGGCTGGAATGCCGAAGGCCTTTCTGTCTGCTGTGAGATTTGTCTCTGAAATTGTTTTTTTTTGTGAACTTGTGATACACGTTACTCTAAAATTCAATTGACCATGGGTGTTCGACAAATTTTTTTGGGGAGGAGAAAACAAACTAGGATACTGGTAAGTTGTATTTGTTTTTTAAATTATTAACTAAATGTTTTGTTGCTGCCCCTCTATTTATACCTCCAAAATCAACATTGCGTGATAAGCAGCAAACTTCTCAGATAAAACAATCTGGAAAGTGTTTTGCACAGTTCGGAGTCGTGATGTGCCGTACTTAAAAAAAATGCAAATCCCAAATTCCATGGCAATAAAATGTAGCCCATGAACCAAGGGTGCCTAACCCCCTGTAAAGTATGAGGCAACCTCCCCTCCTAACGAATGTTGTAACAAAGTTCCCATATAAAAAATTTGCAGACACCAAGAGTTAAATATGGGAATTGAGGGGGGGGGGGGGGTCCAGAAAAATTATGATTTTTAGGTGCGAATTGGTGCTATTTAAGCACCTTTTGAACCTAAATAAAAAATATACAGCAGGTATAAATTTTAATATTTTTAATGATATCATTTATTTCGATGAACAATTTTCACAAATTATATTTCTGTACCTCGGAGGCATACGACACTATGTCCACTTTTACTCAAAATGCACTTTTTACCATAAACATTACCACAGATTTAAGTACTTCATAGTGATATACAACACAAAGTCTGTGTTGTGTCCAAAACCCACGTTTTTGGGTGTCAAACAGCTGAATTCACTAGTGAATCACTCTACAAACTCCTCTCCTAAGAAATATGATTTTTGTGACATAGTACAGATTTATCAAAAGCAAAGCTTGTTTTGGCACCACCAATTATTGGGGGCCCCGGAAACGCAGACTTCCAGTTTATGGCCATCAAGGTAAGGACGACTAGCCTAACCACAATTTTTGGTTATCCAACCTGCTTTACCATAGGCAATTTGGGTTCTGCTGTGTATTGTTAGTAAGTATGTAGTAAAAAAAATCAGTTACACCACACAACAGGACAGGTATTTTGTTATTTTTTAGTCTCAAACAAAATATTCAATATTTATTATTTAATTTTTTTACAAGTGGATAATATTTCTGTAGAAAGTTTAATGAAGGATTTAGAAAAAGAATCATAAAATTTAATACATCAAATTTGGAAATGTGTGCAAAACATTTAATTAGACCATGTTGTACACCCAGCCTTTGAATTTTTATTATTTTTTAAATTTATAAATGGAACAAGTGTTGGAAATTTTAGATAGTCACCACATTGACTATAATTTTCATTTTTTAAAATAGTTTTGTTCGTGAAGAAAATGTTTATTTCAATATGCATCACAATAGCTGTAAATAAAGGAGACATGAAATTAAACATTTGGGAAAATGTAAAATCTTAATTACTTATTTGATATGGATTCATTGTTTTAAATCGGTACAAAAATATTCACGAATCTGAAATAGAATTTTATAATAGAAATAGTCACAAAACATTCAAAGTTATTGAAGAATAATTAGCTTTTTTTTTTATTAAGTGTGAGATCCTCCATTTTCGTAGGTCTAAAATTTTCTTCACATTTTATTTTTTGTGTTTTAGTAATTATTATTTTTCAAATTACTTTTTATGTAATAAATACAATGGCAACATCACTGTGATGAAACATATTTAATAAAGAAAGCTAAAAATTAATGACACAAAATTTGGCTCTTTTGGCTCTCGAATGTAGTAATTATAAATACAAGAATTTAAAATGTTTTCATCAGACAGATATGTCCAACAATTTGAAAAAAAGTTTTAAAATGATGTTAATAGTGGATCAATAAATATTATTTACGGACTGAAAAACTGTGGTCCTTCAATTAAATTTGAAGAAAAATATGTTTTACTACACTAATATTTTGCTTATGATTTACTAAATTTTTTTTCTCTAGTTTAAAAAACAACTTTTAAAAATATTACAATTAAAGAATATTTAATTTTTTTTAAATTTAATTTACTGGGATTTGCGATTCTACAATATTTTTTTTAATGGAGGGCGCCAAAACAGGACTCTTTAAAATGTATCAAACTGAGGGAGTCTCGCAAAGAGACCCCTTCCAATTTGCCAACCCCATGCTGGTACTTGCTGGTTCAATAATAATTGTAATTTCAACGTAGCAGATGTATCTTATCAAGTAATTTATCTACGGTTTCTACAGTCTGTTCAAACAATATTTCATCATCTAAATTCACTATACTCCGCTAAGATATCACACCCTGCGCAGCCCCACTTCATAATCACACCTTCACGCGTTCCACCCTGCCCAGCCATCTTTTCAAGACTGCCTTAGATCAACTCAACTCATCCCTTTCCTGACTCACGACACCACAAGACTTCCCCCAGCTCCTCTGTCCTGTGGTGAACGTTCGCTTTTGAAGCCATGGCAGAGTGATACACCAGGATCCAACTTCTTTTAAATAATGGCCAACTGACATTTATCATAATAGAAATTTACATTAACCCAATTACTGGCAATTTTAAACAGCATTTTACCACACAATATCAGCTAAATATTAATTAGTTTCTTTAATTGGGAACCTGCTGCGTCATCAAAATATCAAATAGTCCCGTGGATCACCACCTTTCTAGTGTTCTGTTGTCGCACTGCACTAACACCCAAGAAGATAGATTACAGAGCTGCTGACGGAGCTGCATGCCGACACGTCTCCGTACATGCCTCCAAGCATCTGAACTCTGACCTGCCTGCCTGCCAGATGAATCATATCCCGGAGGAGGCGAGCTCAGAACCTACTTGGAATTTTAAATGAAGCAAAGTACCAGAAAAAGGTACTTAGAAAAGTTATTCGAAATCGAATTATCTTTAAAAAGAGTCAAAACACGATATAAATCACATAAAATTGACCTGTTCTTGCCTTTGCAGTTAAATATAAACTTCTAATAAATTTTTAATGTTAATTTTTCTAATAGCATCCCCATTAATATGTTGGATCCCACAGTATAAATCCTTACAACTGATTAGCAACGAAAAAAATTTGAATTGTTACAAACAAAAATTATTAATCACATATTACTATAAAAGTTTTAATTACTATACGATAAGAAACTGAGTAAGGCATACAGGCCAGTGCATGTCACAGTACCTGCCAGCTCTCGTAGTGACTCCACAGAAGGGTAGTTTCCAACACAGGAAAATAGGTAATTTAAAAACATGTTATAGGGGAAGGTCGGGTAATACCGGACAGCGGATGATATCAGACAGTGTAGTTTCCAGAGTTGCACGCTAGGGGCAGCACTAATCGAGGGCTTGTTTCGTACATCTGTATGAAGGATGCGTGGGTTCACCATTGTGAGTTCGTGCGTTGTGCGGGTGTGGAGTGGTGTTACGTTTTGTTGGTTTTACGCAAGGACCTTCTGCACAGAGATAACTTTGCTGGCTTGTTACAACACATCAAGTAAGTGATATATTAGTCTAGGCATAGTAACTTATGTATTAATACTTTTTGTATGACCATACGGTGTAACATTTGTGTGCGCTGAATACTCTGTATTTTATGACGGGATTTTGATTGCGTGTCGGTCGGGTAATATCGGACAACCTGTTGGAGGGTTATATCGGACGGGTGCGGGTAGTACCGGACATTAGAGTTCGATTTTTCCGAATATATTCTGATACAGGTGTTCTTTATATTTTCAGAAAAATGGAGAGAAAAAGGGGGAAATGGACAGAAGACAATATGAAATTAGCAGTGCAACATGTTAGAAAGAATGAAATGAGCATTAGAGTAGCAAGTGAACACTTTTCCGTTCCAAAGAGTACACTGGGTGACCGACACGTTAAACTTGGTTCAGGAAACTAGGCAATTATGAAACCACACATGGGTTCATTCCGAAATACTTCTAGTGATGAACATGAGGAGCTGTTATACAACCATGTTAAAACTCTAGATAGACAACTCATGCCACTGACTAGAGATGAATTTCTTACTTTATCATTTGACTTGGCAGAGCACCTACACATTGATCATCGATTTAATAAGAAAGAAAAAAAAAAAACTGGAAAAGACTTACGAGTTCATGAAGAGGCACCCCGACTTGAGCCTAAGGTCCACGGAGTCTACAAGTCTGCAGCGGGCCACTGGGTTTAATAAGGAACAAGTTGACCGGTTTTATGACAAGCTGTTGGAATTAATGCAAAAATATTTGTTTAGTTCATCGCACATTTTTAACGCTGATGAAACTTGGGGTGTCATGCGTTCATAACAATCAACTCAAAGTCATAACAATAAGGGGTAAGAAACAGGTGGGGAAATTAACATCAGGTGAAAGAGGAATGTTACTGTACTTTTGTGCATTAATGCTTCTGGGGACCTGTTTGTTCTTCCACTGTTTGTTTTCCCAAGAGTTCGCCTAGATAATGATCTACCTAAAGATGCACCCGTTGGAAGTGTGTTTGATGGACAACCAAGTGGATGGATTACCAAAGATGGTTTCCTAAAATGGCTCAAATTGTTCTTTGAAAGAGTGGCGCCATGTGAAAAGAACCCAGCGCTGTTAATTGTCGATGGCCATTTGAGCCACAAGGACTTAGAAGTTATAAGTTTTGCTTGCTCACACCACATCCACATACCCCCTCACACGACTCATAAAATGCAGCCGCTGGACAGAGTTGTTATGAAACCGTTCAAGAACGCATTTAATGAAGCCTGTTCTCTGTGGATGCAAAAATACCCAAAGTTGAAAATTGCTCTTAAGGACATAGCTGACCAAGTAAACTGTGCATTATCCAAAGTGTGCAGAATGGAACTCGCTCAGTCGGCGTTCATGTGCACTGGAATTTACCCACTCAATCGTAGCATATTCAAAGACTTAGATTTCTATGCATGTTCGATTGGCGTAGCAACCACTGTTCAAGAGAAATCTTCACAGTGTGATCCAAGACAGAAATCGCCAGAGCCTTCAACATCAGATCAAGCAATAGCAACAGAAGAATTAACACCATCCGGCTCCGGAATGACAAGATCTGAAAGCCCTGAACCTAGCACTTCAGCTATGAGCATTGTAGAAAAACTTTCCCCACTTCCGAGTAGTGCAGTTTCCAAGCTGAACTTAACGGAAACGACGGGGAGACAGAAGTGAGGTTCTAACATCAAGCCCATGCAAAAATGAGTTGGAAACAAAAAAAAAAGAAGATTGAACATAAATCAAAAGTCACAAAAGTTTAAGAAAACTGTAGGGAAGCAGCTCAGAAAAACCGCACAACCTAGAAAACTTCTACCAAAATGTTTGTGTGCAGCAAGGGAAGAGTGTGCTAACTGCATCATTTGTGGAGAAAATTTCAATGAGGATTGGATACAGTGTAACGTACGTAAAGGATGGGCATATGAAAACTGTGCCGACCTTGAAGGGGATCCTTTATTTTACAAATGTGATGTTTGTAAAAATACTTAAATATTATTTACCGTTCTACAATGGCACGGACGGTAACACGTAAAACTGAGGCGGACTGAGTAAAACCTCCCGAATCTAATCTTCAAAACAACGTATGCGAAAATGGATAAGCGCAAGGAAGAACGTAAGAAGTTCGTCAGCACCAACTCTTCTGTGTCCGTAACTACGTGCAGCCAATAGAAGAAAAGCAAAGTTTTACGCGGCTCCGTTTGTGCCATTATAGAACGGGCCTTATGGTTAGCATTGTGCGTGCCGGCTGACAAAGACTGCAAGTCGGCACAGCACTACCGCATGGCGTGGCACAGAAGAAAGAATTAGACGGCTGGTCTGGTATGCGTAGAAAGGAAGGTATGAGTGGTTGGGGGGGGGGGGGATGGAATGTGATGGCCGGGGAGGAAAAGGGCGAAAGTAGATTTGTGTAAGGCAGCCAATCTAACTATTATACGGCAGAGTGGGTTTTTCATATTTTGCAAACTCCTGAAAGGATTTACCGAAATATAAGTATGGAATTTTGAACTCTCAATACTGTCTGATTTTAGCACATTTTTGCGTCGCCGCCACACCGTGTGAG
The DNA here is from genome assembly GCA_003012365.1 of Medauroidea extradentata. Taxonomy (NCBI): domain Eukaryota; kingdom Metazoa; phylum Arthropoda; class Insecta; order Phasmatodea; family Phasmatidae; genus Medauroidea; species Medauroidea extradentata. The sequence continues at coordinate 51,533 of PNEQ01095026.1, forward strand.
CCATGTGTACCAGCCGGCTGGTATGTGCCGTGCCAAGCTGAGTTTCAGCTACTTGACTCTGCAGACCGTGTCATGCTGAGTTGCACCAAAACACTAGCGTGCGTGTGTCTTTCCTACAACGGGATTCCTGCTGTGGATTAAAGGCATAGTGACAGGTGGCAGCATAATTGGATTGTTTACTTGGGTGATTTGTAGACGCGAGATTGCAAGATGAACCGTAAGAAGTTGCGTTCCTTCACAATGTCGGAAACATTTAAAATCGTGGTGAAGCAGAGGTGATAAGTAATCATGTGGCGGGAGAAAAATTTGATGTGGATGAGTCATGCATACGAGACTGGAGGAAAAACATTGACAAATTTCGTTCAGTTAGTGGTTCAAGACTGGTATTTAGAGAAGCTAAAGCTAAATTTTCGGAAATTGAAGAAAGACTTAAAAACAGCAGTTTGGCTATGTCGTTAAGAACGGAAATGTGTGTTTTGAAATCACAGAAAATTGCCAGTGAACTCCAAGCGACAGAAAACTTTGAGGCAAGTATTTATGCATCCTTTAACTGGCCAGTGTCGTCATTGTCCTGCCATGCAAGGGTGGGAGGATAAAGTTGCCAAGGTCGCGTTTCTTCCTTCTTCTCCACAACTTCGATACTGTTGCCAAGCATCACATGGCCGCCCGGCCGGTTTATTTATTGTACTGGTGGGCGCGTTTTCAGCGTGAGCGCCGATTTATAAAAATATTGTGGTTGCGTACTTCATCATTTAATGGAAAACAGGTGGTCATAAGCATTCAATGCAGTAACAATTTTAAATTTTTGCTTAAAAAAATTTTTCCTGCCGAGGTGGTCTAAAAATACAGGTGCATGTTATACACGGGGGCGGTGGTTACCTGGGTAAATACGGCATGTAAACACACTTATCCATCTGCTGCATCAGTTTTCAACGTGCGCCAGACATATTACGACTCGAGAAATGTGACTTCACACGACCTTGGCCTTCTTACCCAGCTGCACACAGCAGGCACGTGTCTGGGAAGCACTTTCAGACATTTTATCGTCAGCCCGTGAAATGCGCTAATCCGTGATTGTCTCGGTCCCAACCCCGGATTAACGGTGTTCTACTTTACCTAAAAAAAGTAACGCAAGTTTTATATTTTATACGATAACTTAAAGTTATTTAGAAGAAAACTAAGTTTGTAAACTTTCAAGGCAGAAGGTCTGAAAAGCAAAAACCAACCAGCGATAAATAAATTATACAGAAGTTTCATTTTACAGTTCTATCAATAAGTGTTGTTGTACAACCTCTATGAGACTAGGAAATTATGAATAATTTCAACGTTGTGTGGCATAGCTGTTTGTCGTTCTGACACACAAAAACTGCAAGACAGATGAAATAAGTGCAATTGGATGAAGTCGTTCAAAATTGGTAAAAATGTATTATGCATTCAACTACCCACTAAAGTTCCTCGACAGTGTCATCCCACATACACTATCTCACTAACCTCAAGGGTGGGGAACCAAATAAGTTTATATTTTTGCAAAACATTATCCCGCCGAAACTGCCTAATGGCACTTGAACGTCAAGGGAAAGTTTTGAAAAACAGTATGTTATTGAGGGCACCAACACCAATGGTTGTGCTGGGGGAAAATCAGTCTTCAAACCACGTAAACTACGTATTTAATTTTATTTACCTCTTACATTTAAAAGTCTGTAATTACCACACGTCAACTTTGCTGTGGCTATAAATAAGGCCCAAGCAAAGTCGTAGTTAGTATCATGAACAAACTTAAGACTGCTTTTCTCGTGGACAGCTATAGCAACTTATTCTGCTGTAGAGTTAACTCGACTAGCAGCTTTGTCATTCATACACTTGACTGAACTACATATCTGGTGTACAAAGATGTTTTTCAATTAAAGCAAACATTATACGCTACGAGTAACACGCGCAAGCAGAGCTGCGGGCGCACTGCTAGTGACTGTTTAATTGCTGAATGTTAACTCCTAATTTCTCGATGCTTAAGTTTCGGATACTGCTTTGAAAGGTTCACAAAGACCCTTGTAAAAACCCGGTAATTGGAAGTTATTTTATCAGTACAAAAATGGATATAATAATTTTTCACATTTACATAAGCATCATTTTGAAGCAAATTGTAATATCTCCATATCGCAACCGGTTAGGTGAATATCACGGCATAGGTGAAAATCAATTTTATGCCTTTTCAACCCTTTAGTGATCAAATTTCGTAAAATCTTACCATCATATTTTTAAAAACTTGTATTCTCTATCCAACTGAGGTGAAAATCAGATTATAACTCATTGAGTACGGCTTAGTCAACAATTTATTTAATAACATATTTCATCCTTTCACAGCCCTTAGTGTTCGAATTTAGAAAAGTTCTGAAATCTGTTTATTAGCATTTATGTATTCATCATCATAAAGCGAAAAACAACTATATATCTTCACAGGTTCGATTAAAATCATGAACTTATCCAAAACATATTCCATGTCTTTTCAACCCGTTAGGGTTAAAATTTCAAAATAACTTTAAACACTCAATGTTTCTGTATAGGTGTAATTTAAGTGGGAAACGTAAGCATTAACATTAAGCAAAAAATCACTTAAATATCCGAAAGTTCAGTAGGACTGATATACATAGATCATAAACCATTCAACCGGATTTTTACCTCTTTGGAGTCGAATTCCGAAAATACCCTAAAATAGTATTTTATATCTTTATACACACTTAATTCTGAAGCAAAAATAATTTCAATATCTCAACTGGTTCGAAAAAATAAGAAAAATAATCTAAAACACAGTGCACATTTTTTCACCCTCTTAAATAAAGAATTTCCAAACGTCTCGAAGTTCGCTATTAGACATATTTAAGTATTAAAATCATGATGATAGCCTATTGGGTTCAAGCTGTACAGACAACTGGGAGGAAAATTTCTAAAAATCTGAAAATTACTTTTTGGGTGTTTACATAAGCATCCTTTTGAAGTGAAAAGCAACTCTGTGTCCCGAAGGGTTCAATAGATATTGATAATTAAACAAAAACAAATTTTAGGTTTTTTTCACTGTCTTTGAGGTTCAAATTAAAAAATCCTGAAACTGGCTAAAACATATGCATCTTTATGACTGACCCACTGAAGTAAAAGTCACTACGGTTGGTCGTAAGGTTTGAGCTATGTAGATGAAACTTAGAAAACACATTTCACCAGAAAACACAATTCACTCCTTTTCATCCCCTTAGGGGTCGAATTTCGAAACATCTCTTCTTAATGCTTGCTACTAAGTATGTAGACGGAACCCACACAAAAAATGAACATGTTTCTAGGTCCAGCAGTTTGGCTGCAGTTTGATATGTCGGTCAGTCAGTCCAGTTAGTCAGTGAACTATTTTATACAAAGAGATACCTCTCTTGATGCTATGCAGCATTGATCTCATCCAAGTTAAGATGTGCAATGAAACGTAGTCTCATTTGAAGAGCAGGCCGTAGACGTCGGATGATGCCTTCCACGTCACTCTTCATCATGTCCCCAACAAACATGTACTTGATGTGATATCTGAGATGAAAGTTAAGTTTTTAAATATTCTTTGACCAAACCCGAAAGCCAGCTATCTCCGTCTGCCGATACTGTACAGTACGAAAGACAATGGAGCAGGAGGCGACACTATAGTTAGCTACCAGAGACAATTAAAAATGTACAGTGACTGAAGACTTTGGCAGCATGTGCCACATGCTACCACAAAAAGCTAGATTCCTGGGTGAGTTAAACACGTAATATTTCTCTTTGTAGAGACAGAACCCTGACCTGAAGAAAAGAGAGGCATGGTAGAACAGATGCACACCATCGCATAATGGTACGGTTCTACAAAGCTTCGAGAATGTCGAATCTTGAATTGAATCACACGTGGTTCAACAAATTAAAGAATAGCTTAAAATATTCTATCACTTTTGTCCCATGGATTTCAAACATACAAGGAAGGCACTTCTGAGTGATGTGATAGGCCACACTTTCATAGAGACAAGTGATTTAGAAGCCAGATGCAATGTCTTGTAGCTGTGAGTGCAACTGGCAGTAATGGAGGATATGACTACTGTGGAAAAACAGCTTGATCTTACAATGCTGTTGTGATCTTGCATGCTCACCCACTACAGTGGATTCTCTATGTATTGAAACCTGATGTATTGAAATACTTGCATCCATGGAACACATTCTGGAGCCGATTAATTCATTTTACAGCATTTTAAGACCACATCCATTGAAATTCCTCATATATTGAAATTTTTTGTCAGTCCCATGAGAAACTGTGGATAGAGAATCCACTGTACCCACAGTTACACAGATAATAAGGTCTGCAGAGCTGTAACTGAACTGCATCGGTTATTTGTCTTCCAAACAATTTACCAGAATCTATATCTGAATCAAGTGTTTTATTTGCTGATGACACAAGATTTATTGATATTAATAATTATTTTAATTAATTAGTAGCAAATGACAAAGATACAGCGTGGCAAGCATCTAAGTGATTTAAAGCTAATGGTTTTAAGTTAAAGGAAGATAAAACTAAACACGTTTTACTTTCTTTAAAAGAATGTCCAACTTAAGACGACTATTCCTCCGAAGTAAAATTTTTGGGAGTTTTTATTGATAGCCAGCTGTCTTGGGGGCAACACAATTTTCTGCATGGTAAATCATCTACAACACAATATTTATTACGGAATAAAAAAAATGTACCTGATAACTATAAAAGATCTGCTTATTTTGCATATTTTCACAGTGTTATATCATATGGTTTACTTATATGGGAAAACAGTACATACATAGTTTTCAGTACTTGTTTTACAAAAAAAATAAAATAAAATAAAGGCGGTTAGAATTATTGCAGGAAGTAATTACAGAGCTTATTGCAGACCTATTATGCTAAGCAACAGATTCTAACAATTATAAATATGTATATCAAAACCTATCAAAATCCTTGAGGAATCTTACTGATCTTGTGATTAATAACAGTCGCTCCTGTATAAAACCTGAAGAGTCATTTTCTAGTACACATTGTTCAAGGAGAGGGTGGTTTAATACGAACAACTGGAAAACCCATAACCTTCAGCTACTAATGTAATAAGACAGGCTTTTTTAATGACTGAATGGGGAACGAGACCAATTTTTTTAAATGTTTTAATTCAATTCCACAGGCATTTTTAAGCAATAATCACATTTTCCTTTTAATTCATATGTGATGATTGAAGTGTAGTCCGCGAAAAACCTAACGTAATTTAAAAAGCCCACAGAAACGCTTGACTTCAGCATGGCGCCTGCTTTGACGTCATCCGGCGAAAATCCAGCACGCTTGTTGCCTACCGCCCATAGCAGTCCTGCGCACATCGTGAGAAGCAGAAAGTCATAGTAATCTCGACTTGGCGCAAAACGAAAGTTATTCACGTCTTACATAGTACATAAGCGTTCTAATACGTCCTTAAGAACACTCGAGGAGTTACATGTTCCAAAAAGTGAAAAATTTCAGAAAGCAGTGAACATAAATTATTTTGAAAAACGGCGAATCATCACTCCTACCATTTATATTTTTGTCTTCAATACTTATATTGTAGAGTACCCTGGGTACTGCCCCCCTCCCCCCCCTTTTTTTTGTTGTTGTTGCGTTTGCATGTTGTTAAGATCATGATCAGTTCCTAACATTTCGTAGCTGGGGTTTCAGCACTTGATGAGCCCAAATTCAAGCAACAGTTGGCCACAGTTTAGTTTTATTATTATATTTTTTATTATGGTTTATGTGTGTGTGAAAATGTTTTCTTCCAAGTAACAGGCATCTATCACCTGGTTAGACCTAGTATTTAAATGCAGTGATATGTACACACATTGAACAGCAGAACATAAATACAGTACCTCAATCACATATTCCTGCAGTGTAACAAAGTTGCTTGTTCTACTGATTTTGAACCTAATGCCTTAGAGGGTTCTGGTGTGTTTCAGTCTTAAACCGTAAAAAAAAAACTTTTTGAGATAGTGCGCGGCTGAGCAAGCGATGCTGTATTGCATAACAAGCACGTGTCTAGATCCTTCATCATGACCGGCAGTAGTATTATGACCTGGTGACTGAAGAAGTATCTAGGTACTCAGTGCGGCAGTGGACAGCTCTGGAACTAATTCACACATAGTACTTCGCATCTCCATTAGAATATGGTGCAACGCAGCATGCTGTACTGATTAATTCTATCACAAATAGAATGCAGTACTGTCCAGCGTGATCGTTTTCTGTCACGTCCCATTATAAAACTAGTATATTTATCAAAAATATGTAACTGTAGTATATTATTTACACAGACTTTTTACAACAAATTTATTACAGTAAACACAATAACGTTTAAGCAATTTAAAAAAAAACCTTGAGTACAAAGTATTTTTTCCAAACATTAACTAGTTTGTTGCACGATCGTGGCGGCCTGCTGGCTTCAATGGCCGCAGCATCGTGTAATTAATTAGTAGGTATTTTACCATAGTCTCACAAACTTTTAGCTTAGTAAACAACAAAAATACGTAAAGACAGGAAAAGTCCGCTAGGCTACTAATTACTATAAAATGTAGATAGGAGTGTACAAGTACTTACAGAGCTGTACTGCATGTAGAGGAACATATAACACTCTTAAGGACAACACACATTTTGCGCAACGTTTCGTTGGCTAAGCCAGCTTCATCGGACGATGAACAATAGTACACTCGCGACCGCGCATCCGTGCAAAATGTGTAATGTCCCTAAGAGTGTTATATGTTCCTCTACTTGCAGTACAGCTCTGTAAGTACTTGTACACTATCTACTTTTTATAGAAACTTTTAGTTCAGTTTTCATTGAAATTTTTTTTAAACATTTGTCATGGAAATTTCCAAAATTTTCTTGGAGGTGCAGAGAGAGGCAGAAAGGTAGACGGCTCAGCAGTGTTAGTCATCACTTCTTACAGATAAATGGTGTGCGGGTGGGTTACCTCACCAGGCGCACGCTCGACATGTATTTCACAAGAAGTTTTAAAGTTTTTTTTTTGCCAAACTATTTTATTTCACGGCTGTGGTTTACCTGTTGATGGTAACTGCGGTACGTTATTATAACGGGCTAACAGACAGTTTTAAGATTACATTAAATTCCCACGAAACATGCCCGAGGATTTAACTTGGGGAAGGGGGGGGGGTGTAGTGGGTTAGAAAATATGTATGTAGTCTGATTTAACGAAATGTTGATTTAGAGTAAACATTTTTGGGTTCCTAGGCATTTCATTAAATCCGGGTTCTACTATATCTTTACATACTTTCCAACATACAGTGATATGCAATAACATAATACAAGAATATGCAATCATTTAAGACAAGTGCAACACAATAGTACAAAATATGAAAGGGGTATGAACTAGAAAGGCATACAATTTTACATGTAAGAGAAGAAGATAACATGAAAATACGGTAAAATCTCTTTGTTATGACCATACCATTTTTACAACCCTGTTTTTTGAGGAACTAAAAAAATTTGGGTAAAAAAAGTAAAAAATTTAAGGAAACTCTGCTTAAAACATATTTGTTCACTTATTGTCCATCCGTTTGGGTTTTTCTTGGCGAGTGCTGCACTATAAGAAACGCAGGGCTAAAAATAGATAACATCCCTCCTGACTGTCCATGCCAATCAATATCCCTTTTCTCCCCCACCCCTCTTAACCAAGGAGACTGATTGTGTTTGTGCCGGCGCATCAATTGCCATGCCTTGCCTTGTCTATTACACGTCGCAGCTGCAGCAAAAACCGTCCCCACCCCATAACTGTTCAACAGTCACGTACAACTTTCATCCTGTCTGGTCGCAAAGCAGAGCGTCATGTTTGTCTTCCTCCTCCCACTCACTCACAGCACTCATCCTTTCTTTACAAGTATGGTATGAACCAGTGGAGATTGTTGGGTAGGGTCGGGGGGGTGTTGAAGAGACGATACATTTCTTTTTGTCCTCATTACATCACAGCAAAAAATGACAAAAAATGACAAACACAGCACTCAGACTATAAACTAAGCAAAATAGAAAACAACCCAGTGTAATCTCATTTTTTCCCCTCTAGCTTCACATCAGGTTGTGTGCATTATAATTGAGCTCGGACAACCTACCTACTGAGGAGCTGAGGAAAAGGCAATGCAGAGTTGCAGAGTGGTGGTCAAGGCTGCACAGCCCTTCGCTTGTCACAGCATTCCTGATCCCAGCTTTCTCAGCTCCACTACTTCACCTTGACAACTTCCGCTGTGTTATTGATCACTCAGCACTTGAGGCACGAGGATGCTGCAGATTAAAAAAACCAGCCTACGATGCAAATACAACTAGTCCAGTTGCAATATGCAGATTTGTGGGCTTATAAAGTTATTGTTTTACGCTTGCTCAGCACGGGAGCGATAAGAGCGACTGCAGCCAGTGCGCCAAGAACCACTATTCCTCTATCCACAATGCAGAGTATCAAACTGGTGCACAGTGCCATTGTTTTATGACTTTTCCTATACGCCTAAGACTAAAGGGCAAGTAATCCAATTGTTAATTTTATACGTGACAGCACCATGAAACGTCCGTTTTGTAGTCCTTTAGAGAGGCTCGGAATTCATGTTCCTACTAGGCGTACTGGTTTTTAAAAAATATAGACATTTCTGAAAATGTTTGTTCTGTAATAAACACATTTATCGGTATCACTTAAAATCTTATAATGAGGACACGCTGCAACAGTTTATGCGCAGTACTTAAAGAAAATAGACCCAACAGCAGCACTGAAAGGCTTTAAATCGTTGCAATATACTTTCAAGTAAATAATACAAGTTGATCTGTTGAAGCGGTGCTTCACGCCAGGCAAGCAGCGCAGTATTTATTGAGTGCGAGACAAGCCAACGTCAGCTGACCACACTCCCATCCCTCCCCCTGCCCGTCCCAACTAGACAGCTCGTAGCCGCACGCCGCCTAACATGTGACAGCACGTGGGGTTTTCAACAACGTTAATGACTTACAACATCTGTATAATAAAATATCCAATAATAAGTTAAATTTACAATAATAAATCATATAATTTTCCCACACTAAGTCAATGGAAATGGATATGTCTCTCTGGTTTAGCCAGTTTTTTTGTGATGAGTAGAGCCTGAAGATTACTTTTTCAAGTACAGTATAATTTTTATGGAAGCATCACACTACTGAAATTATTTACATTAAATTTAAAAATTTTATTTTTTACACCAGAGATGACTGAATGCCTGAACTTTATGTGAAAAACTGGAAATAGCGTGGGTCAAAATAATAAAAACACTTGATACACCACAGCATAGCTAGCGGTAGAGCAGTTCTTTACCTCAAGGTGATAATTAAACCTTGTGGGGTTGAAGGTTACAAACTCGGTAAGTACACATTGGTACAATGGACCTGTACAGACAATTACCATGTGGTAAAATTATTTCTTACATTATTCTTACATCTAACACCCCCGGTGAACCAACAAAAGACTTCTTAAGCTGCCTTGCAAAACAGTCCTATCGGACACGTAGTGCCATCGATACCAACTTCCCAGACAGTGTAAAGTTAACGACCAAGAACCGATTTGCATGATCCTGAAAATTATTCTTACAAACGTAATGTCTCGTGCCACATTGGTATATGTAGAGAGAGAGAAAGAGGAAGAAGAAAAGAAAAAAAAAATAAAAGAAAAAAATGGTTAAACTGCATATTTTCTCAGCACTCGACACCATCTCCCACGACATCCTTCTTGGAGAGCACACAAAGATCTGCGGAGATTGCTAGGTTGCCTCACGCTAGTGAGGCACCAAGCTGCACTGAAGAATACCACAGCCGATAGGACTTCCCTTTATAATACATAAAACAAAAATACCATTTACGTCTTGTACAAAAGAAAATTTGAAATTACTAACATTAGGCCACAGGGAACGAAGTTTGCGCATATACAATTTATGATTATTACACTATTTAAACAACAAATCAACTAATAAAAAAGTGCCACCATAACATACACACTCCTTTGTTAGACGTCACAACATTCCCTGGAAAATCCCAGGCGTGCCCAAGCCAACTAGTCACCGATCAAGTTGTTAGACGTCTGAACGTTTCCTGGAAAATCCCAGGCGTGCCCAAGCCAACTAGTCACCGATCCAGTTGTTAGGCGTCACAACATTCCCTGGAAAATCCCAGGCGTGCCCAAGCCAACTGGTCACTGATCCAGTTGTTAGACGTCTGAACGTTTCCTGGAAAATCCCAGGCGTGCCCAAGCCAACTAGTCACCGATCCAGGCACCAGTTTGTCCCGAAGATTAACATCTCTGACTTATAAAGACAGATCAAAAAACAAAACATTTAACACCTTTTTCATGACAATTACTCTAAAATATTACATAATCAAACTTTATGTAAACTATCTGTAGATCAAAACCCGACTAGTCTGAACTTCCTAGGCAATTTTTTGATATTTCACTTCGTTAAGTAAACTTAAAATATCCACAAAAGATGAAAACAATGCTCATGTGAAAGTTAGGCCAAATTGAAATTCTAGTACAGTATGGTAATTGCTACATGTATAAAGATTTCAAACAGTCCTAATCACATTAAATTTGAAATGGTTCACTAAAGTTACACTACCTAAAGGACAATTCATACATATAAAAAAGTAAATATAAAAACCTTATTAGTTAATACAACAGCATAGGCGGTTTTTGGTATTACATTATACGTTACGATGGGTTAGTTACACAGAACTGTCTTATCAATGATTTGTTTATTTTTCAGAATGTACTAATAAGTTCCCTTCATTAGCTGAATAATTAACATAAAAAATATAATAATTTGGTAACTGAAATACACTTCTCGATGGACCATAGCTCTTCGAGGCAGGTGAGTAACCTCACAGGCCTGACCAGGCAAACTAATATTTCGATGCACTTTAAGAGTAACACGAGGCTATTACCTTCACTTTGAATAGTGACTAGTCAATTTGTTACGGAAATATGATTGAAAGCCTCGTCAACACTGTTCTGTGTGTAAACTGGCACTCTAGTGTTGAATTAAGCTTCGTATCTACTAGTGAAAATCATTACACAAATACTTATAATAATAATAATTATTATTATTATTGTTTAAAAGTTATACAAAAATATTAATAAAAGTTTAAGCTGACGAGGCCAGGTGCTTTACAATACAGTGCATATAGTCATGATGCAATTGATGGCAACTATTTGTAATGTAATGTATAATGTAACTTTAAATATTCTAATATTGGTAGCACTTGTTTAGTACTACAGTAATTAAACTGTCCTGGATATTTTGTAATTCAAGGACGGTTACTTGTGTTTTAAATTTCGCTACCGTATTTTTACACATGCACCACCTGCCACCATGCAAGACCTCCACCCCACATTTTCAACATACACTCATGGAAAAAAAATTTTTTCCCCACTATACAACAATTTATTTGCCTTTTGTTCAAAATTGTAATTAAATAACATAAAATATTAACTGAATTAAATATGTGGATGGTGTCTCAAGACTTAAATAATGCCTCACAAGTATTAACTGTGCTCAGCACTGCTTGACGTTAGATTGAAGACAAACAATGAACATGTGAATGCTGGCTAGTTGTACGGCACACAATGCACGAGTTCAGCAGCCATGACGTATACTGCACTCTAACTGCCAGTTGTCAATACTTCACAGCACACTGTACTGTAGCTCATTCTAGCAGAGCATTGAAATACTATCACTATCTTGGTTCTTCACGCTGCAAATGGCACTATTAATGACTAGATGCTTGCTAGTTGGACCACGTGAGTGAGACAAAGGATCTAGGCAGTGGCGGATTTGAGCAATTATCTTGGAATGGGGGATGGGGTTGTAAACGGTAAGTGGTGAAACCAGGTCTAGGTTGTAAGGGGGTGGAGGGGCATGGCTTAAGAAGTAGATATACGGTCACCTCAAACCAAGAACGGGAGGTCCGGGAGCCCTACTCTGGAAAAATTTGGATTTGTAGGTACATAATGATGCTATTTCTGGAGTTTTGAACCACAAAAAATTAGAATAAACTGCTTTAAGAAATAGTAGTAATAAATGCTTCAAAAATGAAAACCTTTGTGCTGACATAAAAAGGTATTTAGTACATTTTTAAGATTCTGCTTCGACAAGCCTTTTTTGGTTGTATTAACGAGGCCCGTGCAGAAATAGAATCAGTTTTTAAAGAAGTGACCTTTGTGCATGAACGTTGCACATTACAAATGACTGAACTTGAACACAGAGTGAAACAGCTGGAAAGACGACTCAATACCAGTATTGTGACGATTATTTCGTCACATGTATTGTATTTAATACCTTTTTGACCGATTTTTCTATTTTTTTTGTAATTTTCTTGTTTCAGCTGTATTTTCTTTATTTATTGCTATTTTGTTTAAAGTTGTTTGATACTCGGCGCCGAGTACTTAATTCTTGTCATTGTGTCAGTTTGGTTCAGTTATTTACTCATTTACATTGTCTACATTTTTTTTTGTTAAATTTTCTGAATCGGCACATACCCCGTATAGTGCCAAACTGATGACGCGACTCATGCCTGGGAGTTGTTTACGCGCTTGGTTGTAGGCAAGGTGGTGGGGATCGGCTACCAAGCTGCTTAGTGTGGGGGAGGGGAATTCATTCCTTGACGAGTTGCGGACTGATATGCACGACGAGTGGTTGTGCGAGTGCTCGATGGTCGAGCTAGGCTCTTTGGGTGGTCGCAAGAGACATTGCGCCAGTCTGCCGTAGAATTACTCTGGATCAATGCTTATTGCCCTAGTGAGGCGAGCCTTCGATGACACCGAATGGACTGCAAATCGTCGGTTTCGCTGCCCGCCGGCCAGTACTTCGGCGTGACGAAACCTACCCAGTGTAACCTACCAAAAAGGGATTTTTGCGGTAGTGGAAAGATACTTGGGAGTAAGTGACGTGGCCACGTCCCGGGAAAAAAACTGTAAGTTGAGATATCTTTTTAATTTAATTTATTCGCTCCAACAAATGAAACTTTTTGTGAACTGATACACCCCCCATTTAACATTCAATGGTGCAACAAACCAAGATCAGACACAGTGAAAAAGAAGTTATTTATTGACTGCAGGATTTCTACTATAATATTAAGGGAGTTCGTGGAGTTCTATGAACCTTGGGTTGTAAGAAGTGACTGCCGACCTATTTAACTTTGAACACGGACTTTTTTGTAGGGGAATTAAGAATAATCAATAGTATTATAGTCATTATTTCTTTATGTAAATGTGATGTTAAAATAAAAATAATCGAATGTTGATTGCATTTGAAGGATTATAATTATCTTATTTATTAATTTCTTAGTCATTTCTTTTTTTTTTTTTTTGGAACAATACTGATGATTAGGTTCAGCGTGTTGTTACTAACTGTGTGTAAGTGCGGTTGATATGTATAATAAGGGTACCACACATGTCACAGTATATCTACCGAACAAATATAGGTCCTAACATCTGCACAATTGGACTCATTTGACAGGTATTTTTAACAGCGCCTACAGGATCTCCAATAGTGTCACACTATCAGAAATGCAAAGTAGAATTACTCAGGTAGACAACCAAGTAAAGGCTATAGAAAATAAACTAGACGGGGTAGTTACCGACTTACAGGAGGGTACAAACTGCTAACTTGCAGGCGAATGCTGAGGTACCACCATCACTGAACATAAGTGCTTCTGTTAATTCGCCACCTGCAATTGCAGTAATGGAACAGGGCAGTACATAGGGTTCTGGGAAATAAAAAAAAGAGTTTTTTTTTTTCCTTTTTAATGTAAAAATGGGAAAAATTGGATTTTTTTCTTCACGGCGAAAAAAAAAAATCTTACAAATCTGGATGTCAAATGTATTCACGTACATTCGAGCCTATCTGCCGATACTAAGGTTCTAAAATTTCTAGAAAAATTGGTGGATTTTTTTTTTTTTTTCTTTCAAATTTTCCAGAAATATTGGAAAAATTTCGTTACAATCATAGTGAAATTATACTAAACCTGTGACGGCAAAATAATATACAGTAATTAATAATTACATAAGGTTATTAAAATAAGGAGATAAGTAGAAAAAAGGCCTATCCGATTAATTCTGAATGTTTACTTACTGTAGAGTGTCTCATGCTTACATTGCAGTACAGGGTTATATGCACATTTGCTCTCTTTCCAATGCACTGTACCTTTCACAAGCACTGTACATGTTTCGTCAAGAGCTGTTGCCAAATACATTATCCTAAAATTTTCACCTTGTAACTTTGATCTTAAAATTATTTCATATTGTACAGCATTGAAACGTGCATCGGATGATATAGTTAGTTTATCATTTACACCATTTTAAGGGGTTGAAAAAATTAAAAAACAAATATTTTTTAACTTGGTTCTGTTTTCATGCATCCTTAAATATGTCACACCATAACTAACGAATCAAAAGCAAAATTGTATCCAGATTTTTATGGTGTGTAGTTTCATGTATCTGAACGCCAATGAAGAAATCAGAAGGTTAAAAATTTTTCAACAGTTGAATAGAAATTTTTTTCTAACATTATGTGCACTGTCTAACAAAATAAAACATCAGAAAGTTGGTCAGTGTTTTTGCTATTCAAGTTATATGGAGGATGAAAGTGAGGAAGTTGTTCGTAATCAGCTAAATCTATTTTTAATAGCAACCTCACCTTAATGCTTTATCCGTTCTCTTGTATAAATCTGTAAAAAAATGTTATGTCATGCGCTCGCCACGCATTTTCCCTACAAATTCGTCAGTTGAGTGTCGCTCGAAGTGTTCGGCGCTGAAGAGGAAAAAAAACGTTCCGTTATCTTTGCTGACTATGAGATTATGTCTGGAAAGGTAAATAAGATACATGCTTACTTTAGTCAGCAGTTTTCCTCGTCCCGTGTCGTTAACTGGTTCAGTAGTGAAACGACAGTGTCTTGCAGCCGAACGATTTGTCGTGTATGGTGACGTGATTTCGAAACAAAATTTAATGTGTGTAATTTTTTGTTAACATTTATTTGTATGGAAGGCAAAACAATAAAAAGTCATAATATAGGTAGGCTACGCGAAAGGGAGCGAAAAATTGTGTTGACTTTATCCCAGTACTTTTCATATAATATTAACTCGTGCAGGGAGTCTTAGAAGAAACAAGATGTTCCAAACAAACCATTTACGCTAATAGGAAGAAACAATAGGAACACTGTGACGCGACCAGCCTGCGCTGGGGGTATAGTTTTTCAATAAGTCAGTTGTATTTCTAGAGTCTCTGCTGTAGTTTATTTGTTTGCATAATTAATGCTAGCCAGTGTTACTGACACTTCAGAACCAAGAGCTGGTCAGCCTAGTATCAGTTAGTGTAGGGTAGGGTTGATGCATTTATTAATGTCAAAAACCCCAGTGTGCTGCCCGGCCACCCTACTTTAATATCTTGCCTGTAAATTATTTTAAATCAGAGTGTCTCTAAAATTTTTGTAAGTCAATAATAATTGTTTCAATATGAGGGTTCCATGTTTGTTGCTGCAAGCCTAATAATTGTCTAAGTAAGTCATTTAGTTAAATAATGTAAAGATTATAATTTTGCTGAACAAGAAATCGCGTAGAAAACCCACTCTAAATGTAAAACCGCTATTGGGCCTGGCGAAACAGTACAGTAACAGAAAACCGCGTCTGGATGCAATTCTTAGTGATAAGTTTTCTCATTGGAGTATTTTAATGTTAAATAATGTGTTCTCAAGTTTTGTTCTAAGTTCTCAATGTTCTGATGACACGTGGATTTAAAATAAATATGTCTTGTGTGGACTTTTCTAAAACAGCATGAAATTTCAAGCAACTATGGACTCTTGGACATTTTACGAGAAATTGATTGTTTAAAAGTTATTGCAGTTTGAAAGTTTTGGTATTTATTTTGAAAATATGTAGATGAGTTCAGCCAGCCCGGCCATGATGCTGCGGGGGCGATACCGATAGGGGTTTACAGAGGATACTTTAAGGTGTACCGCCTGCAATGTCCGATGCCCAGATTTTATTTAAAATAATTTTTATTGTAATAATAATTTACTAAAATATTGAAATATGTCATTAAAGTAAGCATAATTTTACCGATTTTTCGGTGATTTTAGTTTGGTTAATTTGTATCCAGACCGGTTATTTAATCTTGCTAGAAAGTCATGGAACATTCTAAACGGAAGATAGGCCGCCATGGTGTCTTGGGACGCCATTGTGGTCGCCGTTGCTGATTACTTGGTTCTTGACCGTCGAGGAGGCCGGACGTGTTCCGTGTTGTGCGAGGTTCGCACGTGGTAAGCCGAGGGGCGCGATTGGAAGAGATGGGGCCGCGATGGAAGGCAGTGAGAAGACTTTTTAGAACTATGCATTAGTAATCAGCTTGAATTATTTGATCTTTTAATGTGAATTTGCAGCCGTATTAACCGCGTGGCCGGCCCACTATCAGTTTATAATTTGAGTTTAGCACGTGTTATTTTTCTTTGTTTGAGTTGGGTTTCACTTTAGTTCAGTCCTCTTTCAGTTAAAGTTTGTTTTGTACAAGGAGTTTGTACGTGCCGATGTAAGCGCGGTTGCGTGAGTTTGTTATAAGGAGGTAATAAATATGGGCTGTTAATCTGACCACGTGTTTTTGAATGCTGTTATGCATGCGGCCATCCCTCGATATCACGAACCCTGAGGTAAGAGTAACTCACCGCTGAGAGCGGAGCATTATATGAGGACTGACCAAATTACCAATTTTCATTGTGGGACATTGTAAGCAACTAGTGGGGCTAGTATCGTCACATCAGCCAGAGGCAGTGCAGAAAGAGAAGAGAGTCTGTGCCACCACAACACAGTACAGAAAACTAACATGAGTTGAAATCATAAAGGAAAGATAAACAATAAATTATTCCTTTGAACATATTTAAGGCAATGATCCTTCATTTCTAATACTTATACGGTAAATATTTTTAAAATCCTAAATTAGAGCAAATATAATAATAAAATGCATACAGTTTGTGTATAAGATTTTACTACGTCATCCAATTTCTTTCTTTGACAAAAAAATGTACCTGGTTTCTGTATGTTTTTTGACTGATGAAAATTTGTACCTTCAACTTTATCGATACGTATTGAAAATCTTCTTAACATATACTAAAACAATTTTAACAATACAGGTAAACAAATCATATTATATATTGTGACGCGTCCTCTTGCGTCTACTGTGTGTTGCTATTTGGACTATTGCTGTTGTAGTCTACTGCAGTTGGTGTTGAGGTTATGTTATGACGTGCTCCGGATAGCTCAGTTTGATTTAACTTAAGGGTTGACTAACCATCGTGATTTCACCAATAACTCACTTACTCAGTCAACTGTTGATTTATTACTGTAACTTTGA
>PNEQ01095027.1:0-49860 GCA_003012365.1 Medauroidea extradentata
AGTAATTGTGTGCATAACTAATTGTGTTGTGAGAGTTCTAGTTGATTACTGTTTTGTGTATTTCATAGCTTTGTGAGCTATTAAATCCAGTACTTAATTTAACTCTTTTATTTGTAATTATAGACCTCTATCCCAAAGAACTCATGGGAATTGCCCACATATAAAGTTTGTGTGTTCTCAAACTTGTAACAATATATTATTTTGCTCTATGAGTCACTTGTAAGTATATCAAATTCTAAGCCGTGTACCGCACTCCGTAAAATTAAATAAGTTTGCGTGCCATACACTTCTGGTTTTTCTCACCTTAGCAACTTTCAAATCTTAAAATAAATCACGTGGAAGCTAATTTTGCTTATTTTAAATGTTATGCCAGCACAATTATAAAAGCCATCGTTCAGTTATTGCGTAGTAACATATTAGTCGGCGAAGAAAATTTTCAAGCAAAGATGAACATGACAACGTTATACATTAATGCACGTTAAAATATGACACAAAAATGTAAATTAAACAAATAACTATTCAGTTTTGCGAAATAACAGTTTTGGTCGTGTACACAGAAATTAACCTTACTCACTTACAATATTACTGTGAAATAAGTGCTTGAGGGTGAAATCCCGAAACAGCCATAATGTGGAGTAAACATTCTTAACTGCATGTTGTTTTCTAATTGAGTGATTGTGAAACAAGTGGATACTAACTTAATTTCTCCCTTGGCGATAGTGATAATGTCATTTTTTTTTTAAATTCAAGTAAATATAAATACTATTCGTTTGTCTAAATGTTTGGTTGTATAATTTATTTAATTAATATTTCCTTGAAAGGTAACTTACTCCTTGCCGCGTGAAAAACAATTCTCGTTACGTATCAATCAAGAAGCTGAGTTACTGCAGCATTGAATGAAAAAAATATATATATTAATTTTTTTTCTGGTAGGGAGCGTCGATATCCTAGATGAGAAGTTCATTTTTTTATGAAATTTCATTTATTCAGATTATTTAACTAAACGTACATCGTGTTTCTTATTTATAACTTCAGTCAATTTTAACACACCGTTGGAATTTCATCCTATTACTTTAAAAAATTAACAAAATTCACTGGCCATACAGTGAACATCTCAGTTCCGTTCTGGAACAAAAATAAATGTCACTGGCGTTTTATCGAA
This sequence comes from Medauroidea extradentata, assembly GCA_003012365.1. Taxonomy (NCBI): domain Eukaryota; kingdom Metazoa; phylum Arthropoda; class Insecta; order Phasmatodea; family Phasmatidae; genus Medauroidea; species Medauroidea extradentata. Next base: position 1,163 of record PNEQ01095027.1, read on the forward strand.
CCAGTACAACACTAAAAAGTCAGCGCACTTATAAGTATCAAACTTTACTGACGTCATGTGGACCACTTTAAACATATTATTTCACAGATCATGATCGGCAGTTGTTCCGACCGGCCCCCTCCCCTTTATGCGCCATTACAGCATAACTTTTGTGCACGTGACTCGACGACTTCTGGCGCGCAGGCATGAAAACCACACTCTCGCGGAAGAATTCTCCGTCGCTGCCGAGGTGGCAGGGGCAGCCTCCGGGGACACGTATATTGATTGATTGCACCCGTGACACCATGGAGCGGGGGTGCGGAGGGTTTAAGGGCGAGAAAGGGTGTTCGTGGGTAACCAGGGGCATCTAGGAAAAAAGGCGCCTGATAAAGATATCACAAGAACTCTGGCTCGGGTCTGAAAAAAAGAAAAAAGAAAAGGAAAACGCGGGTGACGAAAAAAATGCAGACTTTCCTCTCGAGCCTACCGAACTCAACCACGGCGTCGCTTCGGGTTATGGACGAAAAATAAGCACAGGAGCGACAGTAAAAAGCAAAGAGAAATTGCCCCTTCCCCCTTCTTTTGACGCGAAAGTAAAGGACGGCGATAAACAAGAAATGAAAAAAAAAAGAGTAAGGTAGGAAAAAATAAATGGCGCCGAAGATGGATGAGGGTGCAAGTTTGGTGCGGGGTTGAAGACCTGTAATTTGTTGGGGCTGGCACCCAGACCACGTATCAAGACGAATCCCAGCAGAGTCACGAGATAATCCCCAATTTGCGCCTAACGATAAAGGAAATACCCCGAGGGAACACCCGCCGAACGGGTTAGGCGATGTTTTTAATTTTCGTAGTTCCCTGAGGTCCCGCCTGAGCCCTTTATTTTAGGAGATTAGAACAGCTTCCGCATGGTTAATTAGTAGCTGCAAAATGTGAGTAATCTGTGAAGACACGTTAGCATGCACTGGCGTTCACGCTGTTCTATATTTTTAAATTTTTTCCCCCGTTAAAAACAAGAAAAAATGTAGCGTTAAAGGCGCGGTCTACCGCAATATTGATCACCATTATTTTATTTTTATTTGTACCAAATATTTTTTTCTTATTTTAGACACAAAACGTGAATAAATTTGGCTCTTATGAAATTGTTTTATCTCACATAGTTTACGCGTAATGGCTTGTTAAAGTCATATTTTGCATGTTTCCGTTTTAACGACTACACTAAAACTAACTGATATAACAAACTCAAAAAAATCACAGTGGATAAAGACATTGCAGGCCACAATGACATGCTCATAAATGTATTTAAAAAAAAAAATATATTGAATTTTTAAAATACTTATTTTCAGTTTCAACATTTTTTTAATTCAAATAATTTTTATTCTTTAATTTTATGAGCATGTAATTGTAGCCTGCAATGTCTTTATACATTGTGATATTTTTTTAGTTTGGTATATCCGTTGGTTTTAGTGTAGTCGTTAAAACGGAAACACGCAAAATATGACTTTAACAAGCCATAACGCGAAAACTATGAGAGGTAAAAAAATTTCATAAGAGCCAAATTTCGTCACATTTTATGTCTAAAATAAGGAAAAAAATATCTGGTACAAATAAAAATATAAAAATGGTGATGAAAATTGCGGTAGACCGCGCCCTTAACGGGAAATGACTACTGTTAGCACACAATATTTTTACTCTACATAGACTGAAATTACGACTACGAAATTTAACTTTAACAATGGTGTTATCAATCACGGCTTGTAAAAGAGTTTTAAGGGATTTTAATAAGCTGATAATATTTGTTAACGTGAAATGTTGGAGTTTCAGTATCTGCAAGTACGTGAATGCTGTTCTGTGTTCTAAGAATATGTAAGACATAATGCTTAAAAGTGCAACGCAAGTCACACAATTTGGATTTGTTATTTATTGTAATCCTGACTTTTTATCCTGGCTTAACTTAAATTCCAGACGAAGACTCAATGTCTTAATTCTGTTGTTTAAAACTCTGCAAACTGATTATCTTCTCTACCTTGCTTCCTGTTTTAATTTTCTGGCCTTTTATCACAATCAGAAAACTCGTTCCCGCACAAGTAAACTCGACATTCCTCCGCAGGGATCTAATTTCTTTACCGGTTCATTCTGTGTCAACAACTGCCGCCTCTGGAACAGTTCAGAAGAGCGACATAAGTAAGTAGACACACTCGCGACTTTTGAAGGCTCTGTTCGTAAACATTTCCTCAAATTTGCTTACTGGCGACTGTGCAGTATCTTATTTATTAAGCCGTTTTCAATTTGTAGTAAGAACTTTCGTTTGTTTGTGAGCGCGCGCGTATGTGAGTCTGTATGTTTCTGGTTCAATGTTTTTTTTTTCTTAATTATTAGTCTATATAATTCGAAAAATGTATGTTCACTCATTTTTTTCTCTCTCAGCAAAGACTTCATTATTATGTTTTGATGCATGTGTCAATATATGGTTCAGTGGTAGAGAAGGCACTCTTGCCTTAACTGTGCCACGATAAAATAAGTAAAATAAATATAATCAAAATAACGTACATATAGACAGTAATCAAACAAACAAGCCAAGAATATAATGAATTGTTTTACAAATTGTGGGCTAAATACACGTTAAAAGGTCAACTGTCATACTTATGTCGTAGTGTAAAGGAAATTTAATTTCCTGTCTTATCACAAACACCGAATTTTTTTCTCAGAAATTCGTAAAACCAAAAAATTAAATAATCTAGTATAGCATCTAATGGCGTATCTAAACTTTAAACAATGTTTCTGAAGGAATAAAATTATGTTATTTTCGTACGCAAGTACCTACAGTTAAATAAAATTCAGTTTCTGTGAGTACACCCAGACCAAATAAAAAAAATAGTAATATTTTTGGACAGGACTTTTTCAGAATTTTCATCGCATTGCGAGCACTTAAATATGTGCAGTCATTCAGAATGAATGCAATTTTATTTTTGCGTGATTCTGAACAGTACAGAAAAGAGTTAAATATTATGCCGACTTGCCAAACAGTCCACAAACAGAGATCTCTGCGAAAGAATCGTAGAGAACATTTAGTTCCGAGAGAATCAAGCCACGTCAGCTGAAAACATTTCCGAGCCGAAAAGTTCTGCCGTATCGTGCGTCAACCTCTTCGAACATCTAACCGCTTATCTTCTGCCGTATCCCTTCGTTCCTCTTCGTCTGTTGCTCCTCTTCTTTGTTCCTCTTTCTGGGAGGAATCCTCCTCCGTCTCTCTCACTTGATTCAAGACGTGGCCTCCCACTACATGCGTGGAAGGGCTTTTGTTCCAACCCCGGCAGCGGAAATGGTATTTAGCGAGGACATTAACAATGCTTTAAGGATGAGGGGGTGAAGAAGAGGAGGTGCCCATTATTTGGAGTGAGCCACCCCCCGTCTTCCTCTCCGACCCCAGTTTTCCCGCGGTGACAATTTCCATAATGACCCGCCAGTAGACGTCGAAATAACTCCCCCAACTATCCGCGGAGACGAGGGTGAAGTGTGGTGCGGCGAAAGAGACCTTTGGTGGGATAAGGAAACTGAAACGCCATGATGAGTCGTGCCTCGGTGCCCGACGCTGATGAGAATTTCATTCGTTTCCTCTGTGATTTCCGTTGGCATCCACGCGCCCCCCGCTCAACCACAGTCTGATAACACGCTTTCACTGCCAGCCACTGGCTTCGTATTTAATACTGGGTTCTCTCGCAGTGTTTCAATGTTCACTGTGTGACCACATGTGTTACACGTGTCCCATTATTTTTACGTCAAACATTTATTATTACATAAATAATTAAAATTGTGTCGTAAATCGCATTAAATATAATCCGTTGTATCAAATTATTTAAACTAAATTAATTCCAATAAAACCAATAGTCATACCTTCCTGAAGTACTGAAATTTGAATATTGGAAAAAGGCCAAAGTTCCCGATGAAAAATAGTTTGAATCTTAACACATTTATTTAGTAAATTTTCGTACAGTGAAAACATCAATTTTTTTTTGTTAAATTTTTTAAACGTTCTTGCAATATGATAGAAAATTCAGAACAGTTCCTATAGGCACGACATTGTTCAAACGTCAGCTGCGGAAATGTTGTTTAGCGAGGACAATACTTTCATTGCTGTGAGGTTGTACCGTTGCGAAGAAACACGCAGAGCTGTAAAAAAATCTGAAACAAAAATCGAACGCAAGATAGCAATTTAAATTTAAAAAAAATTAATATATATATATATTTATAAAATTCAAAACATTCAAATCCCAAACTCGATATTTTTTCTTCTATTGTTTTTCATCGACGATTACATAATTTATAACTAAGTATTTTGAGAATAAACTAAATGTTCTTTTTAAACACACAAACTTACCTGAAACAAAATTACTATAAAGGGTGTATCAGTGAAGTTATATCTAAGCGGATCTGGCACTTGAGGTAGTAATAACCAATCACAATATATGAGATGGCTAAACCTTCTCGGAGTAAATGCTGTCAGGAGGGATATATAATATTAAAATTTCATAATCTATGAATTCACGGCCGTCATAGCTAGCAGTGTATCTGAGTAGAGTTTGAATTGTCATTATCTTAACTGGTCTAGTTCATAGCGAATATATCTCAAAGTAAATGTTATAAATAAAATTGGCGGTTCTATTTTCTCAGAAGTCGTCACGTAAACACCAACAATACTCACTTGTAATTGGACGATGATATGCCTCAATAGACTTTGCGCCTATTTGAAGTTATAAGCAAAACAGGCTGTAAGATTTTCGGAATTGTAACAGTATTTCAAGACTTACCTATATAATTATTTTAATTCAAATTTTCAAAATCACAGAATATATTAGTAAAATACTTTTTATTAGACCGTTTCAAAGCAGAAAATTACTTTATACCGAACCAGAAATCGGCGCGTAACACCATCCAATTGTACACTGTACACAATATTTCGGTATTTGTGTAACAATTATGATATGTAAAATAAATTAGGAAAGTAGTATTTATAAGGTAGTAATGGAAGAAGTGTCGAAAAATAAAGTGTATTGTAAATGAAAACGTTAAACTAGTTCATCCTTTAGTTGACACGCATTCTCCTAACTATCGTAGTACCGTCATTCTCTGAGTATTTAAAGATTGTATATTATAGAATGTTGTGATATTAAATGGAAAGAGAATAATTGTAACAGCTAGGCAGTTTATCTTCCTAATTTACCTACAACGATGTACCTGGAAAATGAAACACTGACTCAGAGAGGAAGATAACTACTGATAACTAATTACCAGTGTGTTTAAGGGCTGTTGTGTAAGCAATAAACATCATGTAAAGATTTCACATCACTTCAAAATTAACGCCTAAGACCCTAATAACATATACTTTTCAAAACAGGGTTGAAAAGAGATGACTACGGACACAGCAGCATTAAAAATATTGTGATTGTGTGACAAATAATTATTAACACTGCTTTAATAATCTCAACATCTTCAGACATGACACACAGTCATAATAAGACGAAGAACACTTTTAACACAAGTACTATTGTTGCGATAGTGTAATTATCCGTATCACCTCCTGTCTACGTAATCAGTTAGTTGTGTAGCTTATAGGCTGTTCACTGTAAACTGACACTCAGCAGAACTTGTAATTAATTATAAATATGTTTCATTGGGCCACTAGATGTTAACTTTGGAGAGTTTTGAAATGAATACACTGTTTTTTTAGTTACATGGAAGTATTCATACTAAAAATAGTCAAGATGGCTGCAAAATGGTTAAAAGAAAACTTTATGCAGTGCTCACTTTATCGTGAACGGCCTATAGTAAATTAGTGTGCTTACAATGTAAAATATATTTCCTTTCTGGTCTTAAAGTTTTTATATTAGTACCATCTCAATATAATTCGAATTATGTTCTTTGTTACTTGCAGATTAATATGTTATATATGTATATATATATATATATATATATATATATATATATATATATATATATATATATATATATGTTTTTTTTTTGGACTGACAGATAAAAAATTTGCATTGCACTTTTAATTAATCTTGTGAGTCCTTATTACCGTAATAATTTAATATTTTGTCTGATAAAATTATTTATTCAGAGTACGCAAAAATTTCATGACTTATGTTTCCAAAGTTCGCTTTGATTTGTAAACGTGTAAAGGCTGTTTCAAAAGTTCGGCAATTTTCAATAGGGCATAAATAATAAAACATGTATTTTAAGTTATTTAATAATCATTACTAAAGAAGTACATTTTAAATTTTTAATTTCATTTGCATGAGTAGTAATAGCTATCAATTACATTAATGACTTTTAAACAATAAATACAAAATCTTATACTCGAATTAATTACAGAACATTCAAAGAATTCTATATATTATATTAAAACTGCTCCCCTAAGAAAAAAATATATGATGTTACTATCAAAGACCAAAGTATCGTGTTGCGAGAAAAATTCATCCGAAGAACTTAAACGTTGAGTGTGTGGCGAGTGAAGTCGGTTAATACATGCACAAATATGTAATTCAGAAACACTACATTGTTCCAAGAATCTTATGATTGAATACAGTAGTTTATGATAAAGGGTCTGTCTTTTAATCCCAATAAAACCTGGTATAGTGATTGATATAGGTTTTTTTCGGATGTGAATTAAGCTTAATTTGTTTTTAATTACTATTGCTTTATATTCAAATACAAATAAAAATCTTTTATGAGATTATGCCTTTTGACATCATATTTTAGAGCAAACTTAACTACTGTCAAAGTTTTGCTTTAAATATGTCATACTTTAGCAATATGCTTTACTACCTCTTTGAATGAGTATGCAAAAGTGTACTCTGTTATATCTTATTTTTTGTTGTGTATGCATTCCTCTCTTGTCAAGGCAAAAGTTTTCTTAGCGAGGTCGAGCACAATTATCGGTTTATGCACCGCCGCGCTGAAGTTTGCTGCGGTGACGTCAAACGAAAAAATTGAACGAGAAAAGGAGGGATGTGGTAGGAAGAGAAAAAAAAATATTCGGGAAGGGTGGCGCGAAATTGCTTGACGCGACAAGAAGTTGCAAGTTCCTCGGCGCGAGAGTTAAAGGCGCCGGCGCTCTGCAGCGATAATTCCCCCGAGGAAGGGAAGCTTCGCTAACGAGGACTTTATCAACGGCGTCGGAACCCCTGATGCTAGGGTTGGGACTCGTCTTCTAGGGGGTGAGAAAACTTCCACCCCTCTTCCCCAGCAACTACTTGACTTGACACTCGCGAGGCTGTCTTGCCACCTCCTTCTACAACGCCCACCAAACTCTTATCAAGCGGTTTTATCAGCCCCACCCCCCATCCTACACCCCATGTCCACCCTCTAATCCTGGCCGGTCCAGATGATGAAGCCCGGAGATTTCCTTCCTTCCTGGGAAGCGTTGGCTTGTCGATACAGCTGAAGAATGTTGACAGTACTCGTTCTAGTTCAAGTATCAGAGGCCGTGCTCCGTTGAAAGTGGAAAATGGTCCTTCCAGGACTCCATGTGCTCATAACCACATTGGGGAACAGAACACGTTCACGTGTTCGTTTTGGAGCACGAGTTGTTTAATTTCGAAACTAGAAACAAATACGTGGCTAAGTGACGAAGAGACCAAATGTGGAGACGGTATTTGAAAGTATGTGTACTTTATCGAACAATTATATTTCTTAATCACGGCGTGTACAATAACTGTGCAATAGTACACAACAAACGATAATAAACTATATCAGCAACCATCAACTTACTCTGCGTTCCTGCATCCTCTTGTACTCTACAATACAATTGCAAGCTCCCCCTGGATGGATTAGTAGACACACGCCGGCACTGTATCCATTTGGACGGTTTTCGACAATCTAACATACCGCAATACAAAAACAACCAACAAACAGTTGGTGCCATGTGTAAACGTGACGTCATCGCATGTAATTCTTGACGTCAGACCACGTGAAGATGGTATCCAAATTTTTCAAAACGTCAGCATAGCACCAGATAACGGACTTACATTTCCGAACCTCATTAAACTTGGTACGCGTATACTACTTACTAAGATGGGTTGGTTTTTATGTATTTTTTAATTTCGTGTTTACGTTATAAAAACGAGTTTCGGAAAATTTTTTAGCACAATAAAGTACACAAAGAACCTTAATTTTTTTTTCAGGATTTTATGACACTTGGTGTTTAATAGTATGTATGAAAGTGGTTCAAATTTTGTATATTGTTGTTGTTCATGAAGTTTTCCTGTTATAAATTACAGATAATTAAATTTTTTTACTACACGAGATATCCAAGGAACAGTTCTTGGGGTTTCATTTAATGTGTTATGCATATTGTTATGATTGCCAAGAGCCTCGCCTGGAGGACGGGCTAGCGACGACAGCAGTGCAATCACATTAATGGTTGCACAAGACAAGGGCCTTAGCAATTCTCCCCACCTGGGGTGCGATTAAATATCGCTTTTCACAGGTGCAACGCAAATTTTTCCTCCTGCGTTGCGTCGGGTTGCACACAGTAATTGAAGACCCATTTAACTTACTCTGAACTTGCGTTGCACTGATGCGTCGGTGCAAATTGCAGGTAGTGATATTTAATCGGCCCCCGCACTGAAGTGTGGTAATATAACGCAATGTATCGGGGGAATCGGGGTCTGTCTCCTTCAAGCCTTCCAGCCGTCACCACCTCGCCAGGATGGTCCTGGGTCGAAGCCCACGACGTGCCGCCGTCCGTCGATAGCCGAGCACATTCAACATAAGCCTCCAGCACATCATGTTACTGTGAGGTCTGAGGTGTCCGAAGGGTCACCCATCATAGAGCAGAACATTAACATAATTAACAAAACAGCTACTCCGCTCCTATCTAAATTATTTAATATAAACGTATAGTATTTTTTTAGACTAAACTATGTAGAGTAAAGCCACCATAATTAGATTAACATATTTCATTAACCGTAACCTACACCCTTAACTTAATCACTTAACTAGTTTCGATATAAAGTGCCTATCTCTGACTACAGCCACCCAACCAATATAAATCATGTCTAAAACTATTTAAATAAGTGTTTTACAACAGTATTGTATTTAGAAAGTTGATACGTTGGTGAAGTGAAGAGATCTTGGTCAGCATCGAGGTCTATAGCGCTTGGTGAAAGATGACAAGGTGTAAGTATGGAGCAGGACATTAATAAAGGGTTGGGGGAGACGGAAGAAATACACCCCGACAAACGAATTGTTCGGCACGATTCACACGTGCGAAAATCCGGGGACCGACCCTGCCGTGAATCGAACCCGGAAAGCCTTGGTGGTGAGACGAATGCTCTAGTGACTGCGGCAACTGCGGTCCCAGATTAATTTTTTCTGTTATATTCATGCCATTTTCATTACGTCAAAACGGCAGCTATAAATTTTTCTTTGATCCCACCACGGTCGTAGAAGAACAGGTCTGGACACTCGCCTGGATATTTGACCCCCTTGTTGTTTGACTGTAGTTCACCAAGTTACCGAGAATATTGTGTTTCATTGGCGCTGATGTTACGGCGGTCGGACTTAACTCCGCCCACTTCCTTTCCGCTAAGATAAACAATTTATCAAAACGTATTTTTTATCAATTTATGAAATACTTTCATCTGTCACAAATTTAAGAAAAGGCCCCAGCAATCTTAATTTCCTTTATAAATTTAACAATGGAAAATAGTGAACGGAGTTTAAGTCCAACCTCCCGGAAAACAGCGCCAAAAAGTACGGCATTCTCGGTAACTTGACGAACTACAGGCAAACAACAAGGGGGTCAAGTAAAATACATTGTTAGATAGGCGAGTGTCCAGACCTGTTCTTCTACGACCGTGGATCCCACATGTTACCAGAAGAATGAATTTTTAGAATGTCATCTAACTCAGCACATATTTAGTTCATAATAAGGTAAAGTGATTAAATTACCTTCTGGTCGTGCCGTTTTCGTATTTTAGGAGAGGCGGCTTTTGAAAATTAATTTATTACGTGAGATATCTGGGTGGGCCATTAATCTGAATTCCTTCTTAACTCGGTAGGGCCTGCACACGTAGTATCTAATACAGAGTCTACAATTTTATGTATTTTGTTCTCGTCGTTTTCTGTTCTATAAAAGGTTGCTCTTTGAACGTTTCTTGATCACATTCAATATCGGAGGACTATTTTCCAAAGTTACTTCAGATTTTGTTTCCCTCGTGGGAATCGTGCCGGACGATCTCCTCTGGTCGGCAGGTTTTCTCGGGGATCTCCCATTTCCCCCGCCCTTTCATTCCGGCGCTGCTCCATACTCACCTCATGTCAACCCTCACCAGTGCTAAATACCTCGATGTTGAGCGCTGACCATAATCTTTCGCTCACGTTCTTCAGATTCGGTACTTATACAGTACTGAGTGAGTTAACGCGATTTTAAAGTCGTTTGTTCATTTTGTATTTATTTATGTGTTGTACCATAATTTAAATGACAGTTTATTTTAATGTAATTTATTATAAGTAATTTCATTTCTCTAATATATACTTTTGTGGTCCACAATATTAAGAGCTTTCGTGAGGATATAGTAAGATCTTATTTTTCGATGTACGTGACCGATTTTAATTTAAGGACTAATTTGCACCCACGTTGGAGGAAGTAAGCTTATTAGTTATGGTGGTAAGTTCTTATTTAATATTCAAATGTTAATTTTTTTTAACTAGTCGCTGAAATATTTTCGTACCACAATAATTGAAATATTGCATGTTTGCAAGGATATTTACGTACAGTAATTGAAATATGGCGTGTTTGTAAGGCATGTTTAAGTACCGTTAAATTTGGATACTTTGACTGCAATTGTATAATTTCCCAACCCAAATATTTAGTTTGGTGCAATTTTGTGAAGTAAAGGCAAACTTCGTCTGAAAGAATCAAACTTAAGGATTTGCATACTTAACCATACGTAATAATTTCTTCATTAAATGGACCCAATAAAAATCTGGTGAGTTGGTAAATGTTACCTTTTGCAGTCAAAATATTAACATTTGACGGTATTCATTAAAAACAATACAATTCTTTTGTATTTCGACGTTCAAATAACATGTTCGTTAAGGGCGCGGTCACCTCAGTTTTCAACGTCTTTATTAATTTTTATATTTTTACCAGATTTTTTTTCTTATTTTAGACGTAATTTGTGATTAAATCTTCCTCTTACGAAATTTGTGTATTTCTCATAGTTTGTGCGTAATGAGTCGTAAACGTCAACATTTGCACTTACAATTTTATGCACGCCGCTAACTGACATACCAAACAGAAAAAATTCACAGTGTATAACAATATTGTAGGATGTGATTTTACACACATAAAAACCAAAGTTTAGTTTTTGTATTTTTTAAAAATTTTTGACATTTTTGTTAATTTTCATTTTAAATTCTGAATTTTTTATTACATACAAAAGTATTTTAATTTTTGTTTTTATACATCTCAAATCATAGCCTACAATATTGTTGTACACTGTAAATTTTGTCGGTTTGGTATGTCAGTTGGTTTTAGTGGCGTACATAAAACCGTAAAGTGCAAATTTTGACGTTTACGACTTATTACGCAAAAACTATGAGAGATACAAAAGTTTCCTTAGAGGAAGATTTTATCACAATTTATGTCTAAAATAAAAACAAAATATCTGGTACAAACATAAAAACAAATAAAGACGTTGAAAACTAAGGAGAACCGCGCCCTTAAGGGGCTGTGATAGACAATTTCATTCTATTTTCAAATTTTAAGACATAACACTTATTCATATTGTAGCATCAAAATTTTCTCTTCGACAAAGCGTAGCACATATTCTTGGTAAACTGCTTGGCGTAATAATAATTGAAACTTTCATTAATTCGTCATGCAGAATCAGTTCAATAGAATTCTGGAAACTTAACCTATAATTTTCTTGCAATGAATCTGCATGACAAATTAATGAAATATTTCAATATTATTTATGTCAAACTGTTTACCAAGACTGTATCCTATGCTTTGTCAAAGATAAATTTTTGATAATACAAATTGAATAAGTATTATATCTCAAAAACTGAAAATACAATAACACTTCCCCTTAAACCCATTTCATAGCGGCGAGTTGAAATTTTCAAACATATTTTTTTTTTTGCACTGCTACAAAAATTATCAATTGTAATAAGTTTTCGCAGGGGTATGAAAATGCTGTTCCGTGAAAGCTGATTGGCCACTCGAGGGCGGAGAAAAAGACTCTATGTCGTGCTGTGGGTATGTACAGTCTGGAATATACATCGGAGCCGATTCTCTCCGAGCGCTGGGAAGTTGCTAACGGCCGGACGAACGACGAGAAAACATTCTACTCCAATGACAGGCGAGGTCCAGAAAATGTCAGCCACACTCCCACACACCGTCCCTTTTACATCCCCCACCCCCATCCCCGACCTATCTATCCACCACTACCTTATAAAAAAATTCACCTTGGTACTGCCGCATTCACAATCGCGAGCACACACGTGCAAAAACATATAAAAAGGAACTACGCTTGGGATTATTCTGTCAAATTCAAGAATTTTTTTTCTCGAAATGGGGAGCGCATCGTGGATAGCGTGGAAGTAACATAAATGGAAGCGGCTTTCCTAGCCGAATAAAAAAAATGGGTTTCCAAAGAAGAGCTCAGATAATTTGATACTGTGCTGTTTGTAAATCCTCGCGTCTGCGTTGCGCATCATTTAGCACAACTCTGTACTTTATTTCCTGACGACAAAAACTGTTTTTATTATAAAGAGGGAAAAAGACATGCCTCGCCAGTAGGTCTTGCAGGTTTTATTTTCGACGCATACAGAAATTATGTGACCAATTCCGGTAGTTCTTTTCATCATCTATATTTACTGATGATAAATTCATTTCATAAAAAGCATAATGAATAATAAAAACTGAAATCGTAAGCAACTGACGTAATTTCTTACCACACATTTTGTAAGTTCTTACTTAAATTTAGTTTCATGTATAAAGGTTATTTAATAAATAATTATATACTTCTATTCGCCGACGTAAATGGTGTTAACGTTCAAAATATAATATCGTAATGAAGCTGTCGTAAATATTTCTCTTATAATATTTATTAATAACATTCCTCTAAATAACATATCGCAAAATTCTTATTTAATGGAATGTAAGGTATTTTGTTTATTTAAACTAAAGGTATAAAATTGCATTGTGGACGAATGATGGACATGCCTTAACTGTCGATATTAACACTTAAAATATTACAACTGGTTGTTAATAGTTTCATGAAGACAGAGAAATAATTGTGGGGTTTATATGTTATTGGTGGACAATAATAAGATAATAATCCTTGCTAATTAGTAACAATATTCTAATAAGTACGAAGCAACTTACAATATTTACAAAAACTCGTGATATAGTAGGCCTATTTTAGTATGAAATATTCTTTGGTAAAGATGTATTTCAATAAATAGAAAAGAGTTACAACACATTCAGGATGTAACATTGGGCTTACTAGGACCTCCAGTTTTAATCCGGAACGCACACTGGGAAAGTTAGCCTTACGATTAAATTGCCAGCACAAATCAGTGGCGTAAATAAGTAACAATTTAAAAATATATAATACTTACCCATATCACTAATTGGGTGTCGCGGAAACGACTGGCTCGTATTTTATCTGATATCGCGCAAAGGGAACGAGAAATTAATTACAGATGTTATCCATTACCTCTCCAGCAACTTGAAGCAGTTAGCTGAAACAAATTCGTTGATCCAATTAGCATTCACATCCATTAAATTACTATCCAAACTAAAATTAACACTTTTCAAACTCTTACTCAAATGTATATTTGTGACTGGCGCTCTTCTCAACTCGGCCACGTGACAATGTATCCGGTAATTACATTTTCTCTGTCTTACTTTTGAGTTAAGGGGTAATTAAGCCGAGAGCAACGAGCAAGGCAATAGCCATAAATTCAGAATTTAAAGAAACAAAAAACATAATTCTCAGTTATTCTCGCGATGTTGCAAGCCCGCTCAAACGGGAAGCGCCTTAGTGATACAAAGGCGTATAAATTTTGCATCAGAAAATTATATGTTTCATAAAGGCCTAATTAGCTAGAACTTTCTTTCTTTTCTGATCAAAAATTTTAAAATTATATTTCATAAACGGTAAGAGCAAAGAAAGTCGTGCAAAGGCCAAGAAGGTATTAAGCATGGGGTGTTTCAATTCTAGAAATAATTTCCTAGTCACGAGACAAATTTCGTTTCGTCAAAAAAAGTATTGTATTGATACGAATAACTGCAAAGTAGCATTTACGTGATATTATTTTCTTGTTTAAAGTTACAACAGTAAATACTGCAAAAAAATGTGTCGCCAACAAAACAGTTCAGTTGCAGTCTTTGCGGTGAAAACATTTTAAGCTTTATTAAAAATTACTTGATTTGCTACAGTGTAAATAATATCGTCGAAAATTTTCAAAAAGACGGTGATACATGCATAAGAATTTTTCCTTAGATTCTCTTTTCTGTAAACTATTTCTAAACTACTAACCAAACCGTTTTAAATTCGTATTTTTCACTAGAAAGGAAACGTTTTCATTACGAATACCTGATCTGAGGATAATAGAATTAACAAATTAAATAGTTTTTCATTGATTGCAGTAATTAGTAATTTAACTCTTGGTTCTACTTTTAGGTACTTTTTACTTTACTCATTTATGCTAAAAGTATTGCAATTTATATTATTACTTTGTACCCTAACACTATACCCAAATAGCATACTGTTCAAGAGAATTAGTTCCTTCTCTACTACTGAACATTGTTCTCTGTTTACAAAAATTAGACGTAAACTCATAAACGTTTACTTGGTTGTCATTTATAACGACATAAGTAACTTCGTGTTCTAAAATCGTATGTGTAAAATATTAAGAAAACATGAACTTTACTCACTTAACAACTTTTGTTTCATACTTTGTCTTATTGTAAAGGATTCTCTATTTAACAATTGAATATGACCTGCACCTTCACAAGCTGGATCATTTGGATATAATTGAACCCTATTTAGATTTAATTTATATTTCAAAAGTATAAATTATCTTTTCAAAAGTAACAAGATAAACACAATAAATGAATCGTATTTATCGCTATACCACATAATGCAATGATATTGCACAATATCTAGCCGTCTACTGAGGAGTTTCAGAGTAACTTCGGTATTAAACTGCGTACTGCAGCTTACATTTGGTCAATGGTTCACGTGTGATTGCGGTGAACTGGTCAACTCTGAACTCTAATTATCTGTGTAATGTAGCCAGCAGAAATTGAGCATTTCGCATTTCGCCACTGCTTGAATTTACAATATTTTTACACGTAAATTTTCGCGGCTAACCAATAAATTCGCCTTCATCCACTTCATTTGCGATTATTATTTGTGACTCAAAGACTATGCAAATTCCATAGTAGAGAAACACTTTAAAAATTAAACTTACAAAAATATCGTAATTCGTAAAATGTAAACAGAATTTTGTATAGTCCAAATTATGTGACAGTTGACATTTATATTTTCATTAAAAACACGTACGTCTATATGCACTGGCTATAATAGATACAGCATACTAAAGTAGGTATTTATTAATGTTACATTCATTTTTTGTTTAGGTTGGAAATGTAATTAAGATAAGCGTTTTAGTGTTGCAGGTTTGAATCCCGTTTGCTTCCCATGCGTTTTAATGCACAGCAGAATAGAAAATGTGTTGAACGCCTTGTGACTTTTTCGTTTGCATGTTACGCATCCGCTTTCTTACGTTTCCGTGTCACTGTTGCAAGGGCTTTTAGAAAAAGTATTTCAAAACATTATTTCAACAATTTAAGATAAATTATCACGTCTACTTATTAAATACTTATGTTGTAAAAATGCATTCACATCTTGTGTGTTCAATGGTTCAATCAACCTCGTAAAGGAGCGAGTGCTCCCTGCAAAATTTTAATTGTTTTTATAACATAAATATTTATACAAGCTGTGGTATTTTATGTAGACATATACTGATATTATTTTTTACAGTAATGAAAATTTTCTAGCTTTCGTTGATTTTGTATCTTGGCAAGCCAAAGACAGAATTTGCATAAACTGTTTTACACAAACGAAAACCAACTGACTTGCAGAAATATAATAATTCACAGAGGAGAACAGCGATATGGGCTACGCATAGGTATAAACAAAATATTTATAAATTATATTAGTTATCTGTGTAATATATATAGATATATTTAATTTTAAAAATTTGCCGAAATTAAATTTTAAAAATTACAAAATTTTAGCAAATTTTAAAAACACAAAAATGTCAATGCAGATTATTTATGCATGTCGTGACGTAACCTGCGACACGGCTCTACACTGTGAATTATTTCAGTTCTGTAAGTTAGTTGGTTTTCATTCCTTGTATGAAACCGTTACTGCAAATTTGGACTTCGCCGCGCCATTACACTAAAACTATGAAATCTAACAAAATGTAATTACTGTAAATATAGTAACGATACATGCCTACAAAACAAACCATATATCGTACAAATAAGACAATTATTGAAATTATTGCGTCAACTCCCCTCTTAAGAGTTAGTTGGACCAAGTTGTTTTTCCCCCGTTTGAAGCAAGAAAACTGGGAGGGCGATAAGTCGTCTCCAATGCGTGCGTTCAACACAGCTTCGCCTCTAAGCGCAGAGCATTAAACTAGGGTGCAGTGTTTGCGTAGAAAGTGTTTTTCAATAGGACTTTAAGAGGTGACCCTGTTATTTTATTCGTGCAAAGTATGAGGTAAAGTCTAACGCAGGTCGCCATAATTTTGCTTTTTAATTACGGTTGGGAGTTTTCCAGATACAGCAATCTAAAAAAGCCATTTTTACCACTTTTGAGAAGCTTGGTAATTAACGATCTTAATAATCTAGCGGTATTTTTAAAACGCTAGAGGCATGTTTCAAGTGTGTGTTCTTTTCGTAGATATACATATTAAAAACACGTTTAATAGTTATACGTGAAAAAAAAAAGACTTTTAATACCACGCTACATCACATCTCATGCGCCAGGTCCAACTAACTCTTAAGGATACTCAGACCATTTTGAATAGTATGTGCATAATAAATTAATCTTCGTAATTTTTGAAAATAAAGAAATTATAAAACGAACAAAATATTTGAAGAGTAGCTTTCCTCAGCTATCTGTTTATTCTGGGAAGGACATTTTAGAGTTTCTTAAGAAACATACGTATGCCTACTCACGCACATATATAAATTAATGAATTATATTTTGCTTATGACAGATCATGAAATTTCAAAGAGCGTTGTCGGAAACTTCTACGTACCAAAACAATAGTAAAAAAGAAATATAATCTTGATGTTTGTTTTTATGACGTGAACGAAACTTGTTTTCAGGAAAACGTGAAAGCTAAGTCAAAGATAAAAAAAAACCAGAGGTACGAGAAAATCAACGGACGTATGAAGGAAGGAATGTTATATATATAGGCGGGCGGGCGCTGGCTGTTTTCGTGCTAACCACCCGAGGGGAAACTGCGGAGAAATGTCATAAACACAGGAGCGGTCCTCACCGAGCCAGAACTCACCCCGTAGTGGCGTCTCAAGCTACAGAGGCGGCGCCGTCGAGAGGAATTTTTCCCGGGACGGTTGGTAGCCCTGTCAGTGCCGCGGGAAGTGAGAGGAGGGCTGTACGTCGGATGGGGAAGGGGGAGTGGCAGAAATAAAATGGAAGAAGAGATGAAAGTCCCGGGCGAAAAGTCGGGCGGAATTCTATCAAAAGTTTACCGGACCGAAAGCACTTGCGGGGATTTTGTGGAGCGGTGACTCTTGGCCGAGATTGCGAGGGTCGTCTTGGGGAGCTAAACAACACGTCACACGGAAGAGAAATAATAAAAACGGAAGGAGAGAAAAAATATATATTCCGTCCTCTTCCCTCCTTCACGCACTTTTCCTCACCTGCCCGATGACTCGCCCCTCTGGTGGCCTGCGGTAGAGCACAGGAAGTTACGCCATTTTGTAAGAAAAAAACCCACGTAAGTGGCGTCTTTTTAGCCGCGCCTGCAGTCATTTTAAAATATTAAATTACTCTTTACGATAAAATTCCTGTGCTTACATCCAGAGAACCGCAGAGTGAAGGTAAAAAAAATTATAACGGCACAAGTGGATTATATAGGGCCATAGTACTGTTATGAGACATATTCTTTAGAAAATACTTCCCACACTAATGGTGTTTAGTAAAAATAGGCAAACGAAAATATCAAACGCTTGCTATAAAGTCAGTGAAGCCAATTTTATGTTTTTGCACACGCCTAGAATTTGAGTGTGCGTGCGTGTGTGTGAGTATATATATATATATATATATATATATATATATATATATATATATATATATATATATATATATATATATATATATGTATGGTTGAATAGGTGTATTTACGAAACACCGTGTTCTAAACTAATTGCAATTCACTTACACCATTGATAGTAAAATTTCTTTGGCCCCATACTTTACAAAGTATTCTGCCAGTTGTCTAGTATTTCGGTCAAAATTACAATTTTACGAATTTTGTGAATTCCATCGCTTAAGCTCTACAGGATCTTACAGTGGCACATTAATCTACAGAAAAGCAAGTATAAACGGAATAATCTAGTCGTGAATTCGAACATCGATATTGTAAAGGCTTAATTATCCAGTTTCTAAATTTTCTACGAAGGTGGTGTAGCTCTGCAGGGGATCACCTACAGGTGTTGTAAGCAATAAGTGACAGTTTTTTATTGAATGAGCAAAATCGTCTAGAGGAGAGGCGTCTGTAGCAAATAGGAAAAATGGGCGATCACTCTGTTCATGACTGGATATTTTTACTTGGACATACTCCATTGCGAAATAAATCACTGTCAAAAGAAAACTAAAAATAAGACAAGAGCAAGACAGTCGCACTCGTGTTCCTGAACCCTGTGTGTCTACCTGATGACGGGAACAGATTCCAGTTCCCGAAACGTCGTTCATACTGACTGTTTGGCAAACTACTGTGTTTTATTTCGTCTCATGATTGTGTCGTTTTTTTTTTCTGTTTGTGTCCGACATCATTGTGTTTAGTTTAGTCTCATCGTTGTGTTGTTTGCTGTATTTCTGTTTGTGTTTTTGTTTCGTCTCCTCGTTGTGTCGCATGTCAACTCAGCTATTTTTATATTTTTGTTATTTCTTTTATTTTCTGTTTGTTCCTTGTTCTATCTGACCAGATTCCAGTTTTGGAATTTCATGTTGTGTATGTATCCTGATGACTTAAGCATACTCTGCTAATTTATGTTTTCTTGTCTTACTTTTAGTTTTCTTTTGACAGTCATTTATTTCGCAATGAAGTATGTCCAAGTAATTAGATCCAGTCATGCACTCCCATTGCACAGTTCTTTCAAAGATCTTTCTGTTCATTTTTTCTATTTTTATGATCATACATTTTTATTTCATTACATAACAGCTACAAATTAAATAATTCACTAATAATGTTTGAGGTGCATATAGATGACTAGATATATTAAAAAGTTACATGACTAGAGTACATTATCTCATGACGACTAGGCAAAAACAACAATCATCAATAATTTAATTTAAAATACAAAATTTCTGGCTAAATATGGCACACAAGTAAACATTGACTTTTCAATGAAAACACTACAAGATTAAATTGTATATTTATTATACAAACACACCTTTTATTACTAGTAATATTTATACTAGATGCAAAGACCGAGCAAAAATTCACCTAAATTGTGTAAAACAACATCAATATTCCTAAAACCATGAATAATTCACAGTTGGCCTATCTACGACTGACCGAGCCTTCAACAGTTAAAATACACCTAAAACTCATGACAACAAACACTTGTAATGTTTTTATAATTATTCTCAGACAGAGCGCCTTTAATTTCCTCACACTTCCTATCGTCCATCGGTCTTAGTGATGCTCTATTGTAAAGACAATGCGTAACTGAGATTAGTTAGTATATTCTGCCAAATCCACGCTATCTCTGGTTCTGCACTGTCAAAAAAAAACGTATTTATACCAATGTTTCAAATCCCCCGCCCCTCAGACTTGTAGCCAATAGAAACCAAGGTGCTTCATGGTCTGCCAGAACAATCTTCTGGGCGCTGGCGAAACCACTACCAGAGCTCGGTGGACGAAGTATCAAATAGCTGCACTTCCAAATAGGTTGACACGCCTAACATCTCATCAACTGCTAAGAAAATTAGATACAGTAACACAAAGGAGTGAACAATGTCAGTGAACCGGATAAGGAATCGGTCAAGACCAATATCAAGGGATTCAACCCATTGTTCGCCTGGAGTGATTTCGGGAAACCATGGGAAACAGGAACAGGGATAGGCGGAGCCGAGAATCGAACCCGTAGATTCCTACAACCTGATACACTTGCACCACCTCGCTCGTTGACAAAAATTGAGGAATATGCACATACTGTACACGTTACATTATCAGTGGAGTGCTGTTACTTTCGCAATAATTTGTCTGTGTGCTTAATGTCAGTTTGTGATTAGAGACATACTATTCGTATTCCTCACGTTCCTGCACATGTATCGCTGTAGTCGACTAACGAGGACTACATACGAAAACAGTGGATCGTGGGCAGTTGCGAGAAGAATACAGTTCTGGTACCTACGTCATACTGATCAATAAACATGTTCGTATAACTGGGGTATGCATTCTAGCAGTTCATTTAAAATCCGCAGTTATTACGACACCTTGAACAAGCGAGGTGGGACATTCATTATAAGTGAGGACACGGATTGGAATTTTTGTAAGGTCATCCAGAAGAACACGTAATAATTAAATGTTATGTAATCGTATTCAATGAATTTTATGAAACCAAATGCACTACACAATGTAAAATTTTCTTATTTATATTACAATCATTGAAGTATTTTTACAGCAATGAGTGATTAAGAAAACCAAAATTATGTAGCGACAAGCAGAAAACAGTCTATTGAAGACAGATCTTGACATGACGTCGTACATACAAATACTACAGTATAAAATGGAATACTACTGACGACACAAAAATCTCTGTCCAAAATATAATAACACGTTTAATTCATGTCTTCATTAAAGTTTACTGGCCGTCCTAATAACCTTACATGAAAGAATTACTGAGAAAATAAGTTATGAATGCTCTCAAATACTATGTAGAAGTAGAAGTGAAAAAAAAGGATAGTTAAGTCAGTTCTGATAACATAGCAAACTGCAGGACGACGACAAACCAACTTGCAGCACACACATACGGCAAATTAAGTTCTAAATTTTGTCTATCAATTACCGATATTTTTCACTTACTAACTATGCTCAGATAGACCATTTAAATTTCAGGGGTCTCCGTGAGTTTAAACAAAATATGTTCTAAAATATTACTGAACTGTTCTGTTCGGAGAAACGCGGCGGCGGGACGTTAATACTACTGAGATTGAGGTTTTACCGGGAATTATTCAATTTTAAACCTCCCTATGCAACATGGGAGGATCTCAGCAAGCCTCCTGGACTGGACAGCGGGACATCCTTCCTTCATCCCTTCAGTGGAACTCAAAAGCACAGGACTTCGACCCGGGTCAGCTCGGTGGCTCACACACGTCCATTCACCATCACAGTTCATGGAACAGTCCCTTCCTTCAGTCGCGTCCGTGCTTGTTCTTTGCCAACTGCACTCCGACAAAGAGTATGTAATTCTCTGCTGCACTTTAAATGTTTTTATGCATCACCCAAATAACTCCAGTGCTGAACTAAACTGCTCTATTACTGTACTGAGAATACTTTATAAAATAAGTACCAAAAATGAAATAACATTAACACTTACAAATATTAAGTAATAATATCGGTCCCAGTATAGCAAAATTACAAATACAATTTAAATTATACATTAACATGACCAGGATTTAAAGTTGAAATGCCTGTAATAAAGGGCTCGCACCTACATGTTACAACTGGTATTACAAAATAGCAGTACCTTAATACACAGACAGTTCTAAACTAATTTGTTACTTGCACTGTAACCTTGTTTGTGATAACGCTATTCAACAACATTCCCCCATTCTTATCAATGAGCGAGGTGGTGCAAGTGTATCACGTTGCAGGAATCTACGAGTTCGATTCCCGACTCGGCCCATCCTTGTTCCTGTTTCCCACGGTTTCCCGAAATCACTCCAGACGAATGATGGGTTGAATCCCTTGATATTGGTCATGGCCGATTCTTTTCCCGGTTCTCTGACATTGTTCAATTCTTTATGTTACTGCATCTAATGATCTTAGCTGTTGGTGGGAGGTTAGGTCTCTGTTCTCTCCCATCCCTCAGTCATAGCAGTTGGTACGGCAGCCAGCCATTCAAACATATATGCCGTATTGCCTACGTAGTAGGAACTGTCTGACTGCAGCCCACTCTTTTTACGAATTTTACACGAAAACGGTTGGTCCTACGCATTTACAACAAGGCAACCTTTTATACTTATCACGTGCTTCTCTAGTAGAAAACTTCATTAAAAGTTCGTAATTACTGATGGTAGAAAAGTGTCTTTAAATTTTCCATGATTAAGTGGTCATACAGCCCTTAATATTAGTTTTAGGTACAAAGTGTCCCGTATAATTTCTATTTATTTTTCATAAGGAATCGCCTCCCGAAGTTTGTCGGTCGAATTCAGCCCCACTCTGTAGATTTACACGATACAAACACAACATTTCATAATAAAAACTTATTTTCGAAGCAGGTGAAGTTGAAAAGAAGGCGGGATGTTTAAACATTACCAGAATATTTCTTTACTTGGTCCACATGAGTCTTCACTTCAGTAGGACGCTGCGGATCCTAGACTAAAAGTGTGTATAGAGTAAAAACTTTAACACTTCGTAAGGGCCATGTCACTTGCGAGCCAACTTCGCACCAAATTTAAATTAACGAAAACGAAAATACTGTATTACACATTTTGATGTATTTTCTGTTAATGTTATATTACGTAAATAATACTGAAACAATCCGTATTACTAAAATATTTACAGAATTTTTTATATTTTGCCGATTAAGAGCAATGTCATACACAGACGCAATTTACAGCTCATTTACAAGAACATCAATAAAACTTATAGAAGGTTTTCAAAACACATTTAAGACTTATTGTGTTTAAATTTTAATGAAATTCTCCCAGTACTATGTAATAACCTGATTCATATAAATAAATACTTCTCATTATAACAAACATATACACTAGTTCTTTGCGAACAGCTATTTCTACTTTGTCTTCAGGGTTGAAGTATTCCGAGAAAGTGATGTCTAGACAGCTTGATTTAGCTTTGCTGACTTCATTGTGTAAGACTCCTCAGCAAGCCATACATTGAAAGCAATCGTAACGTCAAATGTTAAGAGCATAGTAGACAGCATTTATCATCATTTTTATGTTTATATTTGTACCAGTTACTTCTTAAACATAGATTGTTACTAAATTTAGCTCTAATGAAAATTTTTTATCTGTCATAGTTAATGCATAATCGCCTGTCATAGATAAAATTTACATTTTATGGTTTCATAAACGACACTAAAACCGACTGCCTAGCTGAACTCAAATACACTGAATAGCAGTGTTGTAGGCCACAAGTTCTGCTATAAAAAATTGAAAAAAAAAAATCAAATAATTTTTGTTTAAAGTAATAATCACGGAATTTAGAACTAATATTTAAAAATTTAGAAAAACATAACAATTCAAACATATTTTATTTATTTGTTTTCTATAGGGAACCTTGTAGCCTACAACATCGTGTTTCAGTGTAAATTATTTCAGTTCAATAAGTCAGTTGGTTTTAGTGTCATAAAATCTTGACATGCAAATTTGTACTTTGACAAGCCATTTTGCAAAAACTATGACATATGAGAAAATTTCACAAGTGCGAAATAATGTATCAATTTAGGAATTTAAGTAAAAATATATCTCTGGTACAAATATAAAAATATAAAGAGAGGAAACTTTGCTGTCTTCAGCTCCCTTAAAGTCGAATGCTAAAGTTTTCAACTGTTACCACTTTTAGCACCGACGTGTGTTTTAGTGGAAGGCGCCATCTCATTCAGAAAACGAACCGAGAAGGGTGAAAATCGAATACGACAGCTTGATACCCACGCACTGTGTGGTCTTACAATTCTTCTGGATATAAGCCTCCCTCCCTCACACTTCATCAAAGGTCGAATGCAGCACCAAGAACTGAAGGAGCTCGTTAAGCTCTCATTCTTCGCGATAATTACCTCACCCTTTTACCCCGCGACCAGCTCGTACGTCTACTAACCGGAGCTGAAGCTGACCACATCCCTCGGCCGACAGGCAAGCGATGAGGTGTGTCCATGGTGGTAGAAAATAGACGAGGGAAGGAGGGATAAACTGTTCTTCTCACGGAAGTGGGTTAGGACTGGTGAAGCGTGTGGGCGACGCACGGGGGTGCGTTATGAAATAAACAAGGCGGACGGCAGAAGAAAAAACAGACACCTCGGATGGGAAGGCGAGAGAGAATTACTTGTCGTGAAAATGCTGGCAGGCATGACGTAGGCATGTGTGTATGTGGACGCGTGCGCAGGAGAGCGCTAGAGGGGGAGGTGTGTTTAAAATATTCATGAAGTGCTCTTACGGCGCCGGTTAAAAGGGGCGCGGCCCTATGCCTGAAGGGCCGTCAGAGACAAAGGAATGGCGCGCTCGCCCGGCATGCTCGCATTTCCCACCTACCCGGCCTTACAAACTACATTTCAGCATTTCATATTTCTTTCTTACGAGGAATAATTGATTAACGCTTTGAGAAACTGGGGCCGCGTTTTCAGCAGTTGCTAGAGCAGTCGCCTACAATTCCAGGTGGGGTCAAAAATACAATTTCAAAATTTCTAAAATTTTGATCCATAAGTTGGTGAAATTGAGTAAAATTGACTTTAATAATTCGTCGACATTGCTTGAACTAAACTGCCTATCATCGCGATTTCCACTTTAAATGGATACTCATTCAACCGTATAAGATAAGAGCAAGAGATAATTTTTTTTTTTAACCTTACCTCGTAAAGAATGAAAATAAAACGTGACGTTTGTTTCACCTTAAAGTAATCTCGGTTAAATCTTTCGCTTGACTAGGTCTCCTCGAACACCAGAGTTTAGTCACAATATTACCGAACGCCTGAAGGAAATACAAGGGTCTAATGGCGATTTAAATAAGTTCAAGAATATTTCATATATTTTGTTGAACGTTTTAATAGACAATTGAAGAAGGAACATACTTTTATCATACTGTCCCATGCACAGAGAATACTTTTAGAGTAAATATTACGTTAAAAAAAAAAAATCTACAATAAAATAGCATTGTATTCGTCAGCTGCAGCTTCACTTCAAAAATACATAATATTCGTTTCTAACGTCAATAATATTAGTACCTTGGATATTGATATTTCGGCTATACCTAGTGCCAATCGCCTAATTTAAAGTGTTTCGCCTACTTTAAAAAATATTTTATATAAAACTACGAATCACAGAAAATTTTATAAAAATGTACTTCTAATTTTTTTTTTCCAGACCCAAATGTAAAACAATAATTCGACTAACCATTTTCGAGCAACCGCAACACAAAACTCCGTCCTGATTCATACGGTATAATGCCAGCACGTAGGTCAAGCCCAGGATTTGTGAGCCGGTTGATCTGGTCTTGCGTAGAATTTCAAACGTTAGTAAACTTCAATCAAACAACCTATCGAGCCAGTCGAGTCAAAGTTCTAGTCTTACCGAGTAACTTTTTGTAATTGCGTCCGGGAACCGCCAGGGGACTGACTACAGCCATCTTTTATCGCATCATCCCGATGGAAGAGTAACGATGAACTGCGATAAATCTCGATCCTTATCGATTATCAATAACGCAGTGCATTCAGTTATGCACGTGAGATAAAGTTTAACGGTATATCGTTCGTTAACTTACCAAAATGCGTTGAGCTTGTAATCACAGCCCAGGGGTTGTATTGTGTGTGGGAGGATGGGGAAGAACGTGTGGGTTGGGTGGTAATATATTAAAACGTAAGCCGTCGAGCTGGAAAAAGGCATCGAGGGAATGAGATGAACGGAGAGAAGGCACGGATCTGGGAACCATGGAGTGTTGAAGGGGGTGGTTGTGGCCGGGCGTAACACCAAGGGGGTAAAAAGGTCGGCGAGGGAGGGTTGGCAGAATCGCCGACACACGAAGGACTATTGTGCTATAGCCGGGTCCCGCCTTCATTGTTCACGCGCGAATTGTAAGCCTCATTAATTTCACGCAACAATGGCTCCCAGCGGGAATTGTCGAGGGACAGAGGTAAAGGAAGCGAACACAGAAGAGAGAGAGAAAGAAAGATCTACCGGGTGTCCGGTTCGTGACCGGCCGATTGTGACGCAACCCCGCGAACTCCCGCGTCAGTTTCGAAACTGTCGTCCGCAACAATGACCCCCCGTGTTATTCTGGAAACTCCGAAACGTAAAACCAACCCACCACCATTTTTGACCGCGCGATTTTTTTTAATCTTGTTTATCCCCACCACTCACCCGAGGCTCTAGAGCAATTACACGACGTTTAAGGGGCGGCGAGAGAGTGGAACTGTTTTTATGATCAACTCAGCGCTTGTGCCTTTTTCCCTCTCTACAATCGCCGGCACGCAGAAATTGAATTGGCGCCCATCCACTCTGCGTTGGACGCGCACCCGTCACAGAGTACATCCCCCACCCCCTGCCCCTCTACCAGTACTCTTCTTCCGAACGACGTGAAAAGCGGAGCGGAGACTGTATATTAGTGGCACAAAAGAGCGATTGTCGTGCGCTGCCAGCCGGACGTCATTTCATGAAATACGTCAGCCACGGTACACAGGAACGCGGAGGGGAAAAATGAATTGAAAGCGCCATAGCTCTGATGACATAAATGTTTGTCTTTTTTTTTCCTTCGACCCTTGCTTTCGTGACTGGCATGTCAATTGCCCATCGCTGGTTTTTGAAATTCTTTTTTGGAAATTATTCATGAGGCTGCTAACCTTTTCTCAATTTTGTTTCTGATAAACAAGGTACAGGAATATTTGTAGAGTAAATTTACAACACTTCGTGATAATACTGCTTCGAAGTTCAGCCACAGAAATGTGTGAAATATTTCAATTGTGACCTTATATATGATACACAGCTACACATGCCTGCTCTCTGTCGGTAACCTTGAGAACTCGTCGTATAGATCCTTCCCAATTAGGTGAAGCCCGCAAAGTGATTTATCACGACATTAATGTACTTCATGAAATATTGTGAGTTTACTCTATGATCCACCTCATGTAAGAATTCCACTTTCTGACAGTAGTGTTTACATTCCTTTCTACAGCTGTTGCCATGAAATCATAAAAGTTTTCTTCTGTCACAAGTTATTTTTGCACGAACATGCTCAGCTGTCTCTGTATCTCTGCAGTACATAAAAATTAAAGTATTTTTCTGATCAAGTTTATACACACGACATAACTGTCAAAAACAGTAATTCTCATGTGAGGCAGACTATGCAACCTCGCACATTTGAACTGAAATAATTAGTTGTATACTCTTGCAGCAAATACTGAGACAATCTATAATTTTAACTAATAGCTTCAAACTACTTTTACATAAACGGGTAACGTGTAAAACAAAACCCAATACTTTCTCACCAAGCACGGTGGCACAACGTTGACTCGTTTGACTCGCATTCGTGAGCATCCGGGACATCTTGATTTGTTTCCCATTGTTTCCGAAACCACTCCAGGGTAATGTTGGAATGATTTCCAACCTATACCATTGCAGACACATTTCCTGGTTTCTGACCTTAAGGGCGCGGTATACCGCAATTTTCATCATCATTATTTTATTTTTTATTTGTACGAGATATTTTTTTCTTCTTTAGACACAAAATGTGACTAAATTTGGCTCTTATGAAATTTCTTTATCTCTCATACTTTTCGCGTAATGGCTTGATAAAGTCATATTTCGCATTTTTCCGTTTTAACGACAACACTAAAACCAACTGATATAACAAACTCAAAAAAATCACAGTGGATAAATACATTGCAGGCTACAATGACATGCTCATATAATTAAAGAATAAAAATTATTTGTATTTAAAAAATATTGAATTTTTAAAATTTTTATTTTCAGTTTCACCATTTTTTTTTTTTTAATTCAAGTAATTTTTATTCTTTAATTTCATGAGCATGTCATCGTAGCCTGCAATGTCTTTATCCACTATGATTTTTTTTTTAGTTTGGTATATCAGTTGGTTTTAGTGTAGCCGTTAAAACGGAAACATGCAAAATATGACTTTAATAGCCATTACGCGAAAACTATGAGAGATAAAAAAATTTCATAAGAGCAAAATTTAGTCACATTTTGTGTCTAAAATAAGATAAAAATTATCTGATACAAATAAAAAATTTAAAAAAATAGTGATGAAAATTGCGGTAGCCCGCGCCCTTAAGTGAAGACGCGTCTAACTTTCTCTAATAACCTTGCTGTCGACGAGAAGTAAGACGCTGCCAAAATTAAAAAATATATATACATGATAGCATACTGTCTCAGTTATCTTACTATGGCCACATAAGTAGCCTTTCTCCCACTTTTATAACGTCACATAATCGTAAGATAATAAGTTTTCCGTACACAATCTGCATGTGTGTAATCTATTTTTTACTGCTCGTACATTTCTTCCTCGCGCAATTTTTCCTCTGATTGTTCGGATCTACCGAACCGAATTTTATTATATATTTGCAGTCATAATGCAGTGACAAAGTACTAAAACTTAGTCTATAAAATAAGCAAATAATTAAAAAAATATTTGAAATATTATGAAAACGTACAGGCTCGATACTTTACATTGTATGTTTACTTAAAAATTCGGCAAGCCATATTATTTTTGTTAGTCAGTTGAAGAAATACTCCGCTACTTGTAATAGTTAACTGACTTTGTAATTTTTAAGTTTTAACTTAAAACTTTCGTTTAGCTATTACCTTTTGGTAGGTTTTCGGATGTTCCAAACTGGCCACGCTTGGAAATATTCCCGATTCGCGAGACTCTATACTAACTACAGGTGAATGTATTTACACTCGAAGTCCAAAATGATATGCAAGAAAAAGCTCCTCCGTACAGTCTCGCTTTCCATGAGTAAAATAAGGCTTACTCCGGGCAGAAGATGACGGAATTTTCTCCACTTACGTCAATCGTGTAATAGAAGAATACTTCTTTGCACATGCTGTAGGACGTAAGGCGCCCGCCTACTGGCCGCGTGTTTGTGTAAGTGAGGGCCAAAGACTATATAAAAGAACTAGACTGCTCTTTTGTTGCATGTGAAATTGAACGCTGACATAGTGAAGCCGAAGACAGGGAATTGTGTACTTTGACTGGAGTGTGGGTAATTTATTTGTCAACAAAAAAAACATTGGTATAGGACATCGCTTGTTACGGGCCGCTATGTCGCGCCGTTCAATTTGGTAACATACAGAGATAGGCCTTCATCATTGGTCTCGCACCCATTGGTGAGGACACGGCTCCAAGGGCGATGTTGACCGGCTCATCTGGTGCGGTATCGCCTCTACCGCAAGGCAATAAAACGGCGTGCAGTGGTATCGTAGATCACTCGCCTGACTTACACTTTCAGTGGTGACCCAATATTTTTACTGGTGAAGTGTTTTTTTTAGCTAAGCAAAGTCCATTGCAGATTTCTATAATGGTTTCCCACAAATCCAATAAAGACTTTTTAATGTATAACAATTTGAAAAAAAATTTTTATAGCCACTCTAAGGGGTTCCGAAATGAAATTCGTAATTGAACGTAATGCATTGAAACTAAATAAATTCTCTACATCTTTTGAGGTATATATTCTTTTCTACATGGGCACAATGGGCACATGTCGAAGAAATAGTTTCGTAAAACGAAGAATTTACGATCATAATGCAACGTATTTTTAACACGTGATAGGTAGTGGTCTTAATAAAGACGTAATACCATTATCTTCTATCAACATAACACCTTCATCCACTTGCGTTTTCCATTCCTGTTAAAATACAGCCCTCTCCAACAAAGCTAAAATAGGAATTTTCAGACTGCTGTTCTTCAAAATGTACTAATCGGATATAAGTGAAACTCAGATAACATAAACTGTTCTTTTCTGTAGACTTACCACCAATTAAATTATTAGGTCAATCTCTTAAATTCCCACAGTAAAAATGGATTGGCTGCAATATTGCATTTGATGCGCTCTTTATAGTCGCTCTTACAGCTCCGTCGCTTCTGAGACTCTAACAGGCAAGTGGACGGACCCATTTATTTCAAACAATTACAAATAACTCAAATATTTTTTAACCAAATGTTTTGAAAAAAAACTAGAGACTCTGTACAGTCACACAATACACAATTCTGCCAGAGCGTTTGTGGAAATAATGTACCGTTTGCTAGCAAAAAAAAAATTATTTTGCTTCATTATGACTTATTTTGACAACAAAACATGTGATATTTCAGGGGCAAAAATCTAAAAATATGTTTGGTGTATTGCAACATAAAAATTTAGATACAAACAGTGATATATGTGTTAAAACTGCCAGAACGCATTTTTGATATATATATATATATATATATATATATATATATATATATATATATATATATATATATACATATATATGTATATATGTATGTATATATATATTAATTTGCGTTTAAAAAATATTTTCGAAACCACTGCAAAACTAAAGAGTGAGGCGTTAAAGGGTTAATTTTCTTATAGCGTAACATCAAAATCCACGCTTGAATTTACTACAATATTACATTTGTTGTTTAAAATCTGTTGTTTAAAATATATAGTTGCAGCCTTGTAGTCAAATTCAATATAGACAATATAGACAAGTGAACACGTTCTAACACGCATAATAGAAAAAATATTTATTTGGGCTACAGAATCAAAGTTTTGAAAGTTGGAAATTTTTGTACTAGTTTTTAGTGACGTGGAAGCTTTCGTACTTACAACAGTTTGAAGACATGGCGGCTCACACAAAATTGTTAAGTGTTCAGTTTAACCTGAACATCCTCTACTTCGCATAAACCCAACGCCTTAACATGTAACTTGTAAGTATAACTTAAACAGCAAACATTATTTTTAAGGCATAACTAGATGCTCGCCGTTTCGATTCATCAGGTTATGAGTATCTATTAAAACAAATGACCTAATTCGAAGGAAATGTGTGTAATGTTTAAATCCTATAATAAACATGTATTTATAATTTTCATTAAAATAATTATGTAGGCCTAAATTTTAAATGGAAATTTTACACTAGGTGCTTCACACCACATCTGTTGTAGCCGACTCATCACGTCACTTTTTCTTTCTGTTAGCTTCTTCGAGTCGTTCAAAAGTACGAAAATAATTTTGGGAAAACGTGTATTCAATGCATTTTGGTTGTGATACGTACGAATAGTCAAAACTAAGACCGAACTTAGTGAGAAATTACTTTAAATTAAATAAAAATTATTCATTAAAATTTAAAATTTGTAATTCTTAAATTTATTTATCCTAACCAAAGAATCTCTAAGGGTGTGGCCAGAGTCCACGTTCCGTGGTTGTCAACGTCCAAATTACCACTACCGATCGTAACATTTATATTCCGTTTGTTACGTAAATATTGTCAAGCAAAGGGCAAATCGTTCAGACGTCATCATCCTCCCGTAGTTCTCGAAGGACGAAGTAATTTTTTTTTTCCGATGGCGACCCTGAAATCGATAATGATTTTCCTTTGAAGGAGAAAGCACAATCCAGGCCAACCTGCGACGAATGCTATTCTGTTGTCCGCCGCATAAAGAACTAAGCATGTCACGAGAAAAATCTGATGGTGACGCTCTCCAGCCAGGGGGAAGGTTGCCAATGAATATTTCAAGTCGCGAAACTTCCTACACAACCGTAAAAATAAAATAAAACAATGATGATGTGTCGTGTCCCCAGAAATAAAAGAAATAAGACTTTTCTCTGCGACACGTACACGTATCATACTAAAACGTATTTTTTGAAGCAAAAAGCAAGTAACGTAAAAGTTATGTCGGATGTTAAATATTTACTTGATGAAAATAAACTTACTCGAAGCCTGTCGAGGACCCACAGCCTCAAAAGTTTCTCCTCGCTGCCTTTTTGAAAGGCTCAATGTTTAAGACATGCTTACTGTTTAATTAAAATCTTAATAATTTACAAAACCAACATATTTAAAAAATTTATTGTATTTAACATAATGTATCCCACGTAACGAGATATTATAAGATTATGCGTGTGAATATACATACTTATATACATGTTTACATTAGCTAATATGAACGTTTTGTGTAATTTTTATGTTATGATAGTCTACATAAATTTTAATAGATTATTTTTTAAATATTTCTATAACTGTGAAAATTTACTTTGAAATAACCCTTCTTTAAATTGAAAAAAAAAAAAAAATAATAACACAAAGCAACAAAACTCTAAACAGCGCATAAAACATTATTTTAAATTTGTTTCAACAATTTAAAAAATATATAATTAAGTCGTCTTTCAGGGTAGTAGTACTGCCGCTATATTCACTACAGGCACAAATGAAAAACACGTTTTCGAATTACTCTTTTTAAACCATCGTACCACAAAACAAAGTAACTCCGTCTTGATTTATGCTGTGATGATGTCGAAGGTTAATATTTTGGACATATGAAAACGAAAAAAACGTGCAAGCTACAAAATGTGGAACGCATACTTTGTGTAGGGTAACCACATTACTTGTGTTTATTGTGATAGTTGTAGCTACACGAGCATAAACTTAAGACACCAAAATAAAGTCGCATTTGTGTCTACACAAACGTGTCTTCGATGTGGTAGACTCCATCTGTCATATGGTGTGTGAAACACGCAATGTAGACCGCAATGACACACTATTTGTAACTAGTTCATTTTTTAAATTTTGTATTTATATACAGTTACACAGAGTTTACTGTAAAAAATGCTCATTACTTCCTATTCAAGTTACACTGCCTTCTGACTATTACTTCTAACGCTTGTTTTCAATGCCTTTCCAAACCTCAACAAATCTTGCAATAAAGATGATAGACGACAGAAATGTGTGTATTAATTGTGAATTAATCGAACAAGCGAATTGTTATAGGATAAAAATATTTCACTGATCTCCGAAAACAAGACATGGTAAAGTAATTGTAGTTACAATATCTTACGAACAGAACAAACTCTCAGTTGGACGGAGTTATACATCAACAGACTGCGCTGCAATTGTTACTTCGGTGCAAAACATTGTTTTTTCTTTGAAACTATCTTATAAAAATATTTTACTCCTGTATCGTGTGGTTATGAATATTCCCCTTATTGGACTAATACACGTTTTGTAAGACTCTTTAGAATAGGAAAAACCATTTACTGATAACGTAAAGCTTCAACATCGTACAAAATGTATTTATGCGTTATATCGTCCCGGTAAGAAAAACAATAAAAAAGTGTGCGTGTATGCGAGTGTACACAGGGTGTCTGGAAAGAAACGCATAATGAATGTACCACGCGAATCGCGAATTCTGGGCTAAATTCGAAACGAAAATGTTAGTGGCAAAATTTTGTAGGAGGACAATTTATATGCAAACTGGGGCAATATAGCGCTCTAGTTGGCCAAATTGCCTTCTTATCATCTTATTCTACTGTTCTGACCTTCATGTGTATTATGGGTCCGGGTTAAAATCCTCAGATGTCCAAAAATGATTCTACGTTAGCTTGGTGTAATATACATAAAATAATTTATGGACGTGGAGGGCAAGAATAGTGTAATGTTGTGCACGTAAAATGTCATCGTACTTCGTTTTACCGCTGATATTGTCGTCTCAAATGAATTCACTTAGAGTGATTATTATGAATTTGTTTCTGGACATTTATATACATTCGTACATACACACATATTATATATATGTATTTATTATTATAAACATATACATATTAAAATGTGTTTCTTGGCGGTTAGTTATCAAAGGTGTCAAGTTTCTTGTACTTTTCACGCCAACCTCTGAGTTTACGAAAATCTGTAAACTGTGTAGTAAGGTGGTTGCTGAAATCTGCGACCTGCATTTACCTGAAGAGATCCAAGAAGATCGAAACACGAGTACGTCATTCTTATCCTTGGACGGCCTTACTGTTAGGATAAGAGTTGGGTTTTTCCGATTGCTGTATTCCCACCGTAGCGGGTGATGTATTGAGCGGAGCTCACGCGTCCTAAAGACGCACTCTTGAACATGACAGATACCAGGTGTTGGCCTCCGGCCGATTCTCACCTCTAACTGGGGTGGTTTCCTAGGTTCAGTTCTCCAGTACGGACACGGGATCGGTGAATCGCTGGTCTTCCTGTCTCGTGTTGCTATGTCAGGTTCATTATGACTTCAGAGATGGTTCTTCATATGATAGTATCATCATATCGCACCCCCAATGCAATACCAACATAAGTCGAAATTATGCCATTTTGAGATAAACGCAGTTGAATGTTTCCGCTCTCAGATATAAAAGGCAAAGAGTCTTAACACAAAAAGTTTTTTTTTTTTTTTTTTTTTTGGAATGCGTTTCTGGATATGTTAGTATTGCATTGTCTAAAGAAGACTATCCTCTATTTTAACACATGCATAACATAACTCAAAAATTTTAATTTTAGAGTTATGTTGGTATTGCATTGGGGGTGCGATATGTGCAATTGAACACACTACGATGTGTGACTGATCTAAGAACGGTTTAGATAATTTCGTAAACTTAGAGGTTGGCGTGAAACGTACAAGAAAATTTACACATTTAATTACATACTGCGAAGGAACACAGTTCAACAAGAATTCGTGTACCTCTGTTATTCCGAGACCTTGTTGATTAAAGGCCTTTAAACCTTCTCGCCTCACACTCCAGCAACATTTCTTAGAATCCGTAGACACTGGGGATGTAACAAACAATAATGCATATCCATGAAAATACTCAGTGAGACGAACTGCATGTTAAGAGACACTGGAAAATCGCAAAAATTGTTTCATGCCGCAGCATTTCGAGAAACAGTGTAATAACCTGCATCTTCTATGACTCGAGGATAGTTATGTAAATTGCTTATGGGGCCTCCCTAGATAGACTGCGTTTGTGTGAGGCAGGAGCGGTAAAGCTGCCACTAACCCACGTATGTAATGCACTATCGCCTCTCCGCGCAAGCCACTCAGATGGCGTGCAAAGCTTTACTAGTATCCTTTTTCCCATGGAACTTAAAGCTGTGACCACATTATTTTATTTATGGGCAGCATAGTTCTAAGCCTAACGCTTGTTACTATAGCTATGGTTTTTTTAATCCGATTGTTTATTTTCCATATATCGATACCCTCATGTGAAAACCTCATTACTCCAGAATCTATTTTTTTTATAGGAGAGGAAGTATTTTTGCTGGTTCCAATCCAACTTTAAAGCCACGTGAGCTCTAAGTTTTACTTAAATATAAAAAAAAACATATCTGAAGATACATGTGTAAACCTCGTATCTCCAAAATCAATTTTTTAACAGGAGAAAGAGTTTTTCGCTTGTTACACTCCAATAATGGATTTGCGAGAGTTCGGATTTTGGCTTTTAAAATGTTGTAAAACGTAACTGAAGATGCGTGCTTTTCACAGTTGTTAAGGAATTTTTTTCGGGGTAGAATGTAATAATAAAACTAAAATCGAAAGAAAACAATGGAGTTACGAGGTTTTCTCATGAGGGTATCGATATGGCAGTCTGGATGGCCAGTCTGAAAATTATTTTCTAATAAACGTGCCGAATTTTTAAAAATATAGCGACATTGTTTTAAGTGTGTGTTCTTTTCGTAGATATACAAATATAATGTGCGTTAATTATTTTCTTCAAAAAGAGAATAGTCCTAACTCGCTGCAACGTAATTGAGGGGCAAGTAGGGAGGACCCTTAAAGACGAATAACAAATATTCAGTACCGGTGCACCAGAGTTATCATTGGTCCAATCAGACGGAGACACGCCCTTAACGACAGAAGAACGTCATATACGGACACGACGATTTGAGGCCTAGCATACGATCAACTTGTCTCGCAATATTAGTGAGTGAGAGAGATTTTGGTCGGCGCTTATAACAGCGAAGTCTCTAGCGCTGGTGAAGGGTGACATGAAGTGAGAATGGAGCAGTGCCGGAATGATGGGGCGGGGGAAACGGGAGAACCCCGAGAAAACCCGC
This sequence comes from Medauroidea extradentata, assembly GCA_003012365.1. Lineage (NCBI taxonomy): Eukaryota > Metazoa > Arthropoda > Insecta > Phasmatodea > Phasmatidae > Medauroidea > Medauroidea extradentata. The sequence continues at coordinate 37,459 of PNEQ01095027.1, forward strand.
CGACCAATGGCATCGTCCGGCACGATTCCCACATGTGAAAATCCGGGGACTGACCCCGCAGGGAATCGAACCCGGATCGCCTTGGTGAGAGGCGAATGGTCGGACCATTGGTCCACCGCGGCCCGCGCAACAAATTACTGTTCCCTAGCGTGATGCGTTTTACAAACTTTCGTACTACTTTTGGGATAATTAATATTGATGTAGCATGTGTTTTTGCGCCACGATTCTACAGAAAAGGAGCGGACGAAGTAATGATAAACTACAATTACTTTGACGAATGGAAGCATTAGGCAATTGTTCCTTACGCGATTTTTCCCTACCCCCACCCCTCGTTAACTTCCCTTTAGTTTTTTACCTCCGGCAAGACACGGTGAAATGAATATGCCACTTGGGTACGTTTGAAATAATCTTATTGTTCACAGCTACGTTTATTAAGGACGAAGCTTCAAGGCGAATTCAGCTGAACGAAGTCAACGTGATTGGAAAAAGACTATAATGCATTCATGATTGCAGATAAAAATTTCTTTCAAAAAGATCTTAATTTTTGATTTTTTGATTTTATTTTTATTTATATTTTTAGTTTTATTATTATTTTTTTAACTGAAAGAATATCTCGCGGTGTAAAATATAGCGAATTGCGCAATATATTCGTAAATTATTTTCTCTTTGCTTGTGTTACTCATGTAACATGTAGTTCAGAGTTTACAGAAATAAAATAAATGTACTACTCTAACAGTAGTTGAAAACCAACAAGAGCACTCCAATTAAATTAAATTATATTTGTACTTGTGTTTACGTTGGATGAGTCAAACATATAAAAATGAGACGCACAGCAATGTCCAAGTTTAGTGTAAATTATTATTTTAATATAATGGTTTCCGGAAGTTACATTAATGTAATAAGGCGTATAAATGGAACGAAGTATGTAACAAAACATTTTATTTTTCGTTAGGTAAAAATATTTATTCGAAACTTAAGACTCAATAAAGTGAACTTCAGTTATACCTACACAAATTTATCTGAAAATGTCTGAGGTGTCCTGTGTAGCTAAACACATGTAATATCCCCATTCCGGTTTATTTATGACCAATAATGATACACTAACGTCCAGGCAGGTTATTGTACAAAACGTCAGTTGAGTTTAGCAAATCAAATCACTCTACTCCAAATCATCTCTCTATGTAAAGTGAAGTGTCCAGCTCACACACTCAACAACGCACAGCTAAATTCGCTGGACCTAGAGACGTGAAATATTGAGGGTGGCATTTTCATGTACCGTAAGCATCCACTAAAATTTGATTTTCCGTAGTTCGAAAATTAATGGGATGAAAAGGGGTGAAATGTGTTTTTAAATAGTCCTAGATATAACATTGAGCTGATAAGATTTAATTATAATTTTTTGCTTCGAAATGTTGCGTAAACTAATTATACCAAATTTTTAGAATTAAAGAATAAAATTTTGGGGCAAAATGCTGTAAATTGTGTTTTAGATTAATCCACAAATTTTTTATGCCAGGTAAGACGTCGAGGAGAGTTTTGCTTCAAATGCTGCTTAATCAAACACCTAAAAGTTATTTTAGGTTTTTTCAAAATAGATTTTTAGTAGACGTGAAAAAAACTATGGTTTCATTTAACCCACGGTTTCTCTTAAACCAGTTGAGGTATCGGGGTAGTTTTCACTTTAAAATTATACGTTTGTTAAAGCCTATGAAGCTACCTATTTAAGAATTTTTCAGCTAATGGAGTGAAAATACGTACGCGATGTATTTTCGCGAAAATCTCAAAATATCTTTAACCCGTTTCTATAGGCTACCGCGATAATTTTGGATGACAGCATACTGTGTAACATACTGTACCTAAGAAATATTATATACTTCGGTGGCCACAAAGATACTGACTACGACAGGAATAACTTTTCGTAAGCCATGGAAATGCAGAACGCCCAGAAAGTACTGCTGTCAAGCAAATCAACGTAATACTGTTGTCCAGCCTCTATGAACACACAGGCGATAATTTGCAGGCTTCCTGCGACGGTAACAGATGCGAAGTTTCAGCAGCTGACACCAGTCCCCAGCTTCAGACACATGTATAGACAGAATGTGAATTTATCTATGCATTGTAGAACTTGGTTTATGTAAGGAATTACCATAAAAGTTTGGGGGCGGAGGAAGGAAATATGGTTACGTATTATCTTATAATCTTATTTAAGGGATTGCTCAGTTAACAATTGTTTAAGGTTGATGTATAACTAACACCCTGACTTAGTTAGGAACTATATCCGCTATTTATATTATATGATACAACACAGGAGCAATTACTGCAGACGCGGAAGTAGACAAATCGTTAGTAATTATAATTTAAGATTTTTTAGCAACTCAACATAGTTACGATGACAGTCCCAGTTTAATAGTAGTTGGTTGCCGAGGTTGGAGTTATGTAGCGGTTACAACGAACACAGCTAAACGTCCTGGTGCATCTAGGCTTGACGATATCGAGCGAACAGACCTCGCGGGTAGAGTGACACGCCCCTTTATTGTGCCGTGTGTGTCAATTCTGTTACTTCTCCGGAGTGGGCGGGATTTTTCTTCTGCACTAAACAGTGTTTAATGTTATCTTCGCTTAGCCGAGTTTGCTTATTGGTAAGCTGTTCCAGACGGCCTAATTGCCAAGGTCTAGCTGTTTTGTGTTTTAACCAGGGGGTACACCATGGCCCATAACAAGCTGGTTCAGGATAAAGTGAGCACGACAAATGCTCTTCTAAATTTATGTTTTCAATCAATTAGTTTATTTACGCGCGTAACGTCTAACTACGGGCAATATCTAACCTCTCTGGACACGTCACTTAATGTTTTCACGTGTAAGATAAATTGTGCAGTCGGTAGGAACATACGTAGCTGGATAAAATGCTTTATTAATTTCATAAAACAATAATAGGTCGAATCCAGTTGATTACATTACAGTATTTTTTTTTATTTAAATAAGAAAATACACGGAATTACATTCGTTAATCTTCTGCTCTCATTCGTCAGCGCCCAGCTCAGAGCACTTAGAATTATAAAAATTAAAGTGAGGTTTCTTCTTGTGGCGTAAACACCCACAAGCGCTTGATGGGTGAAATGAAACCACAGCAGCCGAGTGGCCAGACCTCTCGCCTCCCACCAAGGCGATCCGGGTTCGATTCCCGTCGGGATCGGTCCCCTGATTTTCGCATGTGGGGCGGAAGATGTCGTTGGCAGACGGGTTTTCTCGGGGATCTCCCGTTTCCCCCAGCTCTCTCATTCCGGCGCGTTACTATTGTAGGACGTCATCCTATGTCATCCTTTGGAGTAAGAATATTATCTTAGTACTCCCATTCATAAACACTGCATTCGGAGTGTCATACACTGTCTTTCGTGTATCATCATCATATGTATAGGCAGTTCACTATGAACTGAGCACTCAGCAGAACTTTTAATCAATTAATAGGGCCACGATTTTGTCGCGAAAAGATTTTTGCCCCACTTTGTTTCAGTGACTATCGTGCACATCGCCAGTTCTGCTTCAAGGTTATATGCAGCGTGTCTTTGTTCAGACACGTTTCTCATTTTACTGCACCAATCAGAATAAGATTATTGTGAGTCTGTACGTCTATAATTTGCCAAGGCATGTGACGGTAAAATCATCCAACCACAGACGATGTAGCAGAGCTGCAGGTGTGCACATGACGCATCGAAACCAAATGTTGCAAAAATCTTTTCGCCACAAAATCGTGGCTCTATCAATTAATCATATGTTTTGTTGAATGTATAGATGTTAACTTTTAAGTACGTTGAAACGTTTACACTGGCTTTTAGTTACGTGCAAGTTTTCATATTAAAATAATAATGGCTGGAAAACGACTGAAAGGAAACTTTATTAAGTGCTCAATTTATCGTGAACGGCCTGTAGGGACCTGAAAAATTCGCGCTTTTGTCTAGGCACGAGCTATGTTTCAAACCCATATAAGTACGCGATTCTTTCGCATTTGGAGATTGATATATTTGACAGTTTCTGGCGAGCTCTTAACCAATAATAATGATGCAAATAAATGCAGGCGCAGTCACGTGGTATCACTGCGTCAGCGAGCAGTGTATGAACAGCTGTTGTCTACTTGAGCAAACACATATTATTGGAGACTAGTCCACATGTCGGTGAAACCGTGAATTTTTCCAGTCTCTAATCATAGGATAATTATTATTTAGGGGTGAAATTAGTAAAATGTGTTTCCCCAATTTCATCGATATATCATAAACCTGAAGAAGTATAGTTATGCCTCTCCTGGTTTGAAGAGATTTATTTCGGCGGAGAAAACTTAAACGCATATATCCTAAAAAAATTTAGCATAACCAGTAACCAATATTTCAAACATAGTTATTGTTTTTTACATTATTCCACGAGGGCAAAGCCGCAGCGGGACAGCTAGTAACACAATATGGAGCTTAAACAGTATTATTTACACAACAGTACAATTATAAGAAAGTTGTATGTTTTTACTCGGCAAGAGCTTACACGTTTCATCGTAAACTAGCCTGAAACAGCAAAATCGCATGAAAATTTGCGATTTTTTGTGTTCCAACTTGCTGTGTACAACAATGAATATTTTGTATCGATATTATATGTTACGTATTTGAAGCAATGTTTTTCTGTTCAACTTTCCCTGTTAGGACTTTGATTTGTCTGAAACCTGTTCACACATGTCAAAAATTGCCCCATCCAATAAAAGTAAAAAAATACTATAGTTTATTGGAAATTATGTTAACGTTAACTATTGTCGCGTTTTTACAATTTCCAAGCAAGGTGACAGCAGGCCATTCCACATTCACGCACTGATAAGCTGGACAAATGGCGTCCCTTCAAACAGTCAATCACAGTATTGCAATGTGCTACGTACCGAGACTTTGTAACCTGTCACGTGATCGTAAAATATTAAGCCGCTGCTTGATTCAGTTTGCTTTGAACAAGAAAATATGTCAAACCAATCGTCTGTATCCTAACTGAAACCAACAATATTTATCAGATGCCACAATATTACCAATAAAAATTATATCGAAAAATTTTGAGGCAAAAGTTTTGTACTAATGTATGGGTTTATGAACAAACGTCAATGCTAATGATTCGCTGCTGAACCCTGTGCAAAGTAATAAACATGCAACTTACGAAGGCAGCAAGACAGTTATCTTAAAGAAAATAACTGGTGTAATAGAATTTTTTTTTCATGTTCATCCGTTCTTTTCTTTACGATCAACTGTCTTGTTGTCTGCGTAGGCTGCATGTTTAATGTTTTATCAGTTTTATCAACAAATCATAAGTAGAGGTGATGGTACATAGCGAAAATGTTTCGTGCCATCATACCCTTAAAAACGCTGTAGTTCCTCGCCACTTTCATTAATGGGCGATAAACTTCTGACACTCTGTAGCTGTCTGCAGACAAATACAGGCAACACATATAACAATAGCTAGATTCTTATTGGCTCAGTCAAATAGGGTAACAGCTCCACGTTCAGGGAAAGAGTCAGTGAATTATTGATAAGTGGAACGTGTTTTGAAACCCAGCGAACAGTCAAATTTTCCCGCGATAAACCATTATCTCTAATCATAAACAATAGTTAGATATGGTGGCTTGTCGCGGGAAAACTTGACTGTTTACTGAGTTTCAATGCACGTTCAGCTTATTAGATTATTACTGGCTTTCGCTTGTACATGAAGACTTTGCCCTATTTGACTGAGCGAATAAGAATCCAGCAATTGTAATATTTGATGCCTCTTATTAGTCTGCAGACAGCTACGTTGTGTCAAACGTGCATTACCCATTCATATGAGTTACAATTAACTGCAGCGTTCTCAAGGATTTGTTTTCACAAATATTTTCCCTAAATACAATTATCTCTGACAATGGTGTGTGTTCTTAAGCCCATACGTTCTTATTATCAAGTCCAATTGCAGCAAACTCCCAAAGATGCCAACGATAAATTTAAAAATTCAGAAAACATTTCACCTGCTACCTGGAATATAATGTCACAATGTTCTTTCAACAAGATTCTCTAAACAAATCCTCAACGGCTAAACCAACCCTATTACATCATTCCATCTCAGTGGCGCGGTGTGTAGTGTTCTGGGGCAAGCGGGGATTGGCAATGACTATACACAATTCTCAACTACCTATATAACCATTAGGCTTGTAGAGACAGACTCACTCCACAACCAGTAGCGTGTAAGAGGCCAGGAACATATTCTCCAGTAACACACCTTCATGCTCAAAGTGTATAGTCGGATATTCTACTGCTTGCCTTGGAACACGATCACGCCTCGCCACTGTTCCTTGTATTATGATTGCATTTGAAGATTCAGATTATTTGTACTGGCACTAGTGTAATATATAAATTGAAACAAATTTCTTAACTTTTAATTACTTCAGTGTTTTCGTGAAAGTTGTTACACATAGATTCGGTAAACCTAAACACTACCTAACGAGCCCAAATTTTTGTGATAATATTTTTGTAACAAATTGTTTTAAATCATTACGTGAAGATCTACAGCTATGCTGGATGGCTACCGGCAGTGTTTATTTGTGCAGAATATTCTGTCGTTTATTACGTGTCTGTTATTAGCTAACAGTACGCCAAGACGCATGAGATTTAAAAATAAACATATCGACTAAGTTAATAAGTTTAAAAGAGAAACAACTAAAAATTTCCAGTTTTGAGTAAAATACATACTATAGAAAGATTTCCGTTTGGCCTAAAAATCTGTTGGTTGGTTTTAATTTGGAGCACATGTACAGAGACAACTGTTTAAGGTGTTTAAAATGTTCACAGTTTGCCGTTGCTGAAAATTATTACACTTTAAATTAATATAAATATAATTTCTAGATCATTACTGGCAATTAGAATAACGTGCCATGTTGTTAAAACAAGATAATTTACGTGTTGTTTTTCTTTTCAACTGGATAGAGTCTATGTGTTGTAAGCCGAACTCAAAAAAGCACTTTTTTATTTGTTTCCCTTTTCAAATGGGCCATCGATATATAATCACTGGCCACTGCGGATATGTACGTAACGCACTGAAACTAGACCTGTGGTTCGTAACCAACCAAATGACAGATTTATTTTATAATATAAACTGTTTCAAAGCCGTTGATGTTGTGCAGATGACATTTTCTTAGAAAACATTCTCACACTTGTTATCGCTTTATTATCATAAGAACAGCTGGAAGTTACCCATTATAATATGTATGTGTGTTTGTGCACGCGTGCGAAATATTCGCACGCTTATTACCACTTACAAACAAATATTATATTATTCGGGTACTTATATTAGCTTATAAAAAGTGTATGTAAGACGCAATAATAATGAAAAAAATAATATGTACTTATGAAAATATTCTTCTCTTCTTAAACCAAACTGTAAATAGTAGATTACGTAGTTATTTTATCGAGTTTTTTTTTGTTTGCCTTAAATATAAAAGTGCGAGTTTGTGAAAACATGATAACGCAATATTTTTAAGTACAGTTAGTAAATCAGGTTATTTATCTTATAAACATTATTGAAATTCTTCAATATGCGGCAAGATTCAGTATTTCTACTAGAATGTTTTCCTTTTTTACCTCTTTGCTAACGAGTAAGAAATATATTTCAAAGATTTCTTAGCTAATAAAACCTGTAAAAGCAAGAACGAGAAAAGATAATAAAAATCATGACCTAAAGACGACTTGATGAAATAGAGACACTGGAAGGAAGGGGGGCTAGAATTTAATAAGAATGAACAGTGCCCGAGCTAAGGAGAGCTCTGAGATAACAAGAGAAAATTAAGACCAAGCTTGTAAAGAGGAAAGCAGGTAGATAATGTGAGCTTGAGTGCTGGGCTGTGACAAAGCTTTGTAAATTAGTATTTCTCTGCCTTCCTTTCCACACAAGTTTCTCCTTTCCTGCTTCTCTTTTCCCAGACTTCTAAGCTGTGTGTGGGCTGCGCTTTGTGACGTATAATCGGAACTGGAGAATGCTCGCTGTGATGGCCTTGCAAGCGGTAAATACAACAAACTTCCTCTGTTGCCTGGTGCATCTGTTTGGATGTTTCTGTCGTAATCTAATCTAGTAGTCTAGACTACAACACGATATGAATTAAGAACATTTCACCCTTGTAAGTGAGTAATTAAGAATTTTAAAGGAAACAACAGTGCACTTGACGCTATAATATGCCATCAGCTTCTTCTACAATCCACGTAACTAGGCTTTAAGTTATATCTGATTTTTTTTTAATCCTTATATAAACCCAAGGTACAATAAAGAAAGGGTAGCAAAAAATACACCAATGAAGTGCGACCACAAGTCTTAGATAACTTTACACGAGAACTCAACCGAGTTTATTTTCTAAAGCATATATTCGAAAAAGCCACGCTTATGTCTCGACTATAATTCTTACAAGTGTTACATATTTTAGGTAATTTACAAAACTAACAATAATTAACATATTTTTTAATGCCGAACATCGTGGCAAATATTCGTATACATTTATTTCACAAACTGTATGAAAAGTACATGATAGCAACAACAATTAAACGTTTTATACTGGTTCTAGAATACATTGTTAATATTCGCTAGTTTATTCCTGACGTGACGGAATTGTTATTACTGTAGGCGTCAGTGACGGCTCGTAGTTGTCAGGTAGGGCAACAAGTTGCAGAGAACTGTATAGGATTGTGCTCTATTCGACGCTACACCCACTGACAAGTTGATATATAGGAGCCGCTTATTACTGACTGCTCACAACACAATAAGCAGCCAGTATGTATTACATGGTCATTGGTGTACTGCGGCGCGTTCACACTGGCACATATGAAAACAAAAAGTACATATTTTTGTATTTTTTAAAAAAAATTAAAAATGTTTTAATTTTAATTTAAAAAATCGGCATTTTTTATAAAATACGAAAATATTTTGTTGTTTGTTTTTATGTATGACATATCACAGCCTACAACATTGGTACGCACTGTGAATTTTTTCGGTTTAGTATGTTTGTTGGTTTTAGTGGCGTACATAAAATTGTAAAGTGCCAATTTTGAAGTTTACGACTCATTACGCAAAAACTATGAGAGATACAAAAATTTCCTAAGAGAAAGATTTAATCACAATTTGTGTCTAAAAGAAGAAAAAAATTATATGTTACAAATATAAAAATAAATAAAAACGTTGAAAACTGAGGTGAACAACGCCCTTAAGCCACCACTAGTTGGCCTACACAAAATGCTGTGAATTGTGTTACTTAAAATCACTCTCAACTGTGTATATTAATGAAAACCAAATCACGAAGCAACACACTGTAATTCTGATTATTATGTTCCATGTGTTCGTTCCTCATTGTTTTGTGACGTTTAAAGAAATGTATAAGTGTAGGAATGCTGTTTCCTTTAGGTAGATAATCGTTGTTCGTGAGCGAAAGTATTCTAAGGGGGACTCTGATGTCGGAATAAATATATGCACAAGCCTGAAAAGTTCTAAAATAATTTAAAATATTTTAATGGAAATATTACCTTGAATAAATATCTCACGTACCGAATTTACTTATCTTCTATACGATATCATTTTCCTGGAATAGTGGTTGGTAACAAACAGTGGTAATTTTCTAGTACTTTGTTTGCATGATGGTAATATAAAAATTCGTGAACTTATTAAAATGTCTTTATTAAATTAATGACTATAACCTTATTCATTAAGTATTAAATTATTTGTAAGATGAAGCATACGTATGAGAAATTTTTCTCACTTGATACCCTGAATAAATAAATGACTAAATAAATATCGGATAAGAAGATACCCGAGGACAAGGATATTGTACCCGGAATGCAACTTCATCACTAGGTGCCCGTAGGCATCTGATACCTCAAATTGTGCTGTGGAATGAGACCCTACTATGAAAAAGTGCCAGAATGAGGATGGCGGTAAAAACGGAAGACCCCAGAGAAAATCCACCATCTGGCACGATTCCCACACACCAAAATCTCCACCGGGGATCGAACCCAGATCCCTGTGGAGGAAGGCTAGTGGTCTGACCACTCGTATGGACCCTATATACCAGTTCCTTTTTTTTTAGGAATTAATTATTTAACAGCATTAATTTCCAGAAAGGCGTATCAAGGAACAGGACGATATGTGTAGTATTTTTCAGCTAAAATTTTTTGTGAAAAAAATTGGTTTATTTGCATGGAATCTACAAATAATGTTGGAAGCAATATTATTTCAATAAAACTGTTGTGTGTATATTTTTTTTGTATGGAACAGAGGGTGATGCGCAAGTCTGTCGCTAGTATGTTAAACAGGCGTCAGGCCTTTGCCGTTGTTCGTGACAACATTCCAGAAAGTGCTCGAGTGAAGTAACCCGAGGCGTTGTTCTCCCAAGTTGTGCAACATACTTCCGCTAACGACTATCTTCAGCTCGTCACAGGACCCAGAGCCTGCAGCTACTGGCGATAGTTCCCACCGGGACGATATAAGCCCCTTCTCCACTACCGGGGCCAAGTTATTATAACTTGTGCGAGTGCTCGAGCAACAGTATGGAATGAAGGGGTAGAGTCTACCCTGGGTAGTAGGGGCGTGCCTGGCACCTGGGACCATCGTCGAAGAGGCGCGAGGGACTGACCTCGACCATAAAGGGTATCCAAGGTCAAGAAATCCTGATGGAGTTACTATTACGACCGCTACTTCTGGAGAAAACCAGTCAAATTTTCACCGGAAAATTTTCGGGAATCTGTAAGTAAGAAGGATATTGTTTTATGTACCACACTTGTGTTAACTCTTTAATCACAAAACAACGACCCTAGATAATAGTAGCCAACTTTATTGGCACACAATTGCCCAGAATGATGCTTTTGTTGAGCGAAATCTGTTAGGCCAGAACTAAGCACAATACATTTCGGCGTCAGCCTATTGTCAAAAGCTGCCGATAATATTTCCTGCTAATTGGCTCCCCAGGAAATTACTATTTTAAACTGATGCTTTTAGCACAGAATTACAGGAAAGTTTCGATTATCCATGCGTCATTTTGTGTCTTTAAAAATGCACAGAGAATTAATTTTGCAGTACAAAATTTTGGAACATAAAAAGGTCAATTTGTGCGCGCAATAATTGGTTTAACGAGATGTCAAGAGAAACGATTAACGGCATTTCAACGTCAATTTTGTGGCGTTTACCGTGCATTACAGACATATTAATTTGGGGAATAAAAGTGTGCTAAAGATGAGTAAATTCGTTATCTGTAGGCAAAATCGTACGTCGTTACGGTGTTGTAGTGTATTTTAATGTTTTATATTTTTATATTGGCAAATGAGTTACTTTTATGTTATCTGTATACGTGCGTTTGCCGTACATAACACAAAAAATTGGTTGTTACTGTATGTACCATGTCATATTAGAAATTCATTTCCAGTTAAGGTATTGCAATACCAGACATTTTTGGCCAGGACAGTACTACCGACACGAAAATTACGCGGGACTAGAGATTCTACAGTCCTGCTTACAGTCTATCCTCAGTTACTTGTTCAATGGCCGGTTGCTGCTGCAGTAACAAGTTGTACGTCTGACAAGGTAGTCTGTGATTGTGATTGTTTTCATGAAGGCTTGATCCTAATTCCAAGTTCTCAAGGACGAGATTAGTATTCCAGCCGTTTGCGCAGCATCTCACCTTTCCATACCCCTTAATCGCGCGATTCACCTCAGTTTTCAAAGTCTTCTTTTATTTTTATATTTGTTCCAGATATTTTATTCTCATTTTAGACTAAATTGTGATTAAATCTTCCTCTTAGGAAATTTGTGTATCTCTCATAGTTTTTGCGTAATGAGTCGTAAACGTCAAAATTTGCACTTTACGGTTTTATGCACGCCGCTAAAACCAACTGACATACCAAACCGAAAAAAATTCACAGTGTATAACAATGTTGTAGGCAGTGATTTGACACATACAAAAACAAAATAATATATTTTTTTGTATTAAAAAAATGTTGAAATTTTTAAATTTTCGTTTTAAAACTCGGAATTTTTTTTTACTAAATACAAACATGTTAAATTTTTTGTTTTTATATAGGTGACATCATGGCCTACAACATTGTTATACACTGTGAATTTTTTTAGGTTTGGTATGTCAGTTGGTTTTAGTGGCGTGCACAAAACCGTAAAGTGCAAATTTTGACGTTTACGACTCAATACGCAAAAACTGTGAGAGATACACAAATTTCCTAAGAGGAAGAATTAATCACAATTTATGTATAAAATAACAAAAAGATATCTGGTACAAATATAAAAATAAAGAAGACGTAGAAAACTGAGACGAACCACGCCCTAAAGTTCACATCTTCCGCTCTGCTTCACTGTCAGATGTATGTTTTCAACCCTCGG
>PNEQ01095027.1:49960-69079 GCA_003012365.1 Medauroidea extradentata
CCTACTGCCAATCAGCGTGAGGCAGCTGCTCTGCTAGTCGGCAGCCAGGCCAATAGGAAACCTGTAGTAACATGCAGGAGCCAAACAGACACGGGGCTGGAGTCTACAGCCTCGGGCAGCCAATAAGCGGCCAAGTTCGCCTATATCAAACGAGCCGCCACGTCATTTCACGTCTGTATTACTATTTAGTCTGTGCCTCGGCGTCTTGTGGTTCTGCCCGCAAATCACATATAAGTAAAGTCGCTGTAAACTTGATGTCATTCGCACAGTCAAACGAGCGACACGTCTGTACTAATACACTCTACCATTAATCATGAAGCAGAGCAGCATATTACATTGGAACACGTGGCTAGAAAAATCTTGTTACCAAAATTCTGCGGCTGAATTTGTCTGGTATTACCGTTCCGAGTACTTGACTGTGTATGTTTTGCTATATCGTTAACACTACATCAAACATGCCTTACCAGTAAAAAGGATGGTTAGAGAAGATGATTTATCGCGGGAAACTTTACTGTTTGCTAGGTTTCAACATACGTTCACTTATGAAATAGAAGACTGGCTTTCGCTCATGTGTAGAGCTGTTGCCCTATTTGACTAAACCAATAAGAATTCCGTTCTTGTAATATGTTATGCCTATGGATAGGGACCCCTGTTTTTCGTGAAAAGAATTTTGCCCCAGTTCGTTTCAGTGCCTTACGTGCACATCTGCAGTTCTGTTTAATGGTTATTGGCACCGTGTCTATGGCTATCATTTGCCTAAGCCAATTACAATAACGTTCCTGCAAAACCACATGTCTGTGATTTGCCGATAGAATACCAAGGCTCGTGAGAATTAAAATATCCAATCACTTACCACGAAGCAGAACTGCAGATGTGCACGTAAAGCAGTGAAACAAAGTGGGGCAAAATTCTTTTCGCGAAAAACAGGTGTCCCTACCTATGGACAACTTGAAGTACACGCCCCCTGACGTCACCGCAGGGGAAAAGTACTGTGGGAAACAAAGCTTGTTTACAAACATGCTGATTTGTTAGTTGGTAATGGACGACTGGAAGTACACGCCCCCTGACGTCACACCGCAGGGGAAATACTGAAGGAAAAAAGCTTGTTTACAAACATGCTGATTTGTTAGTTGGTAATTGCAGAAAGCAAAAATGTTACGCATTCATAGATTTGCACGTAAGGGTAAAAAATACTAGTTTCAATTTCATGGTTAAGATACGCAAATACATAATATTAATGTTTACCTGAAAAAGCGGCAAATTCCAAACAAATAAACAATTTTCTTGACGTATACCTCATCCGGGACATGTGAAGCCAAACAGCTAAATGAAGGTTATGTTCGGTTGCGGTATCCATGGAGATAGGAATTGTTTCCCACACCTGACTGAAGCTCCGCCTCTTTTCAAGTCGTCCAATACATGTCTGCAGGCAGCTACGTGGGCGTATATCATTCAATAATTCACGTCGCAAGAAAACATTGTATTTTCAAAGGCATGTTGACACGAAAAAATTTCGAGATATTCCATCATTTCACTTATTAGATGTACTAGATTACAGTTCTACATTTATAAACAATTCTCTTCCACTGGTTCTGACGCATTGCTGAAACTATATCGTACAATGATAAAGATTCTGTAATGCGTTCTTGTCTTCTAACAATCGAATTTAAAAAAGCACGTTACGAATCATGAGTAAACGCTTTCAGGTTTAATGTAGATTAAAAAAAAACAATTAATTAATAGTGGATCAGACGTGTCTGTCTCTATTTAATGTCGTTATTGTCACTACTGTCTATTATGAGCTTTATAAATGAATGCGATTCAGTTAATATTGCGTAGTTAATGAGTTTCAGAATACTTCCGTGTAGCACCAATTACGACATTGTTTGATTAAAAATCTAAGTTTAACAATCTATCACATGAAAAATGTACCGCCTGTCGATAAAATCCCGCTTTAATTAAAATAATTTAAAACTTGAAAATTATAAGTTTACGATCGTTGCAGAATGTTTTAATTTGCAACACTGAATATTATTTCTGCTGTGTTGATAATGTTAACGTATTTGACCGCTACTTCCTCTGGTGTTGAACCACTTGAATGGTTTCACAAATTTAGTTATAATCCTTGCGAGTTAGGTAACATGCACTAAATCCACCTACACGTGTTATTTGGCTCATACTTTCTTGCTTAGGGCCTACAGAAGATACGGAGTGGGTTCGAATCCCACTGAGCAGCAAAGACTACCCTGTGTTTGTACCTAAAAATAAAAAATCGTTAGTGTTGTGTCCTTGCACCTAATCGAGAGGATTCTAGTGCATACTAAAATTTGGCATCAAAAATCCTGAGGCTAATTGCCATTCGAATAACTAAAATAAGTATTTATTCTCGTGGTATTTACAACCGAAAAAGAATCTCGGAATGTATTATAACAAAATTATTTTTTTAATTATAACCTTACTACAAATTAATAACAGTTGGCTGCTATACTAAATCAAACAAACTACGGCTCTATAACAGCTTACGACAAAGAACAAAAATGTTGCTCATTATTATTTAATAACTCATAAATCTCTGCCTCGATCATACAACATATCTAAGTTCTGCAATACATAAAAATAATTTACAAAAATATACAAAACCAAACACATTAAATCAGAATAACGATCACCAAAAAGTAAGAAACAAGTGGCATGTGGAAGGGAATGTTTTGTATAGTTTAATTCTAACCACCTCGCAAACATTAACAAAGTCAATATTCCTGGCTGTACTGTAAGCAATAACACTGATATTTTTTTCACCTTTGTACACAAACATCCACGATTTAGTGGCTTAGCTATGAAGTATTTCAGTGAGGCGATTCGTTTGTTAGGGAGTGACCACAGAAGAATTGATCCGTGGTCAGACATCACTCGAATGTTTTTATTGGTCCAATACGCATCGTCCCTGCACGACTGTGGTTGTTTACAAAATAGTCCACAAAGTAATTACGACTTCCTCCCTTACTCTCATTCTTTCTCCACATCCCCCTTCTCACTCTCTCAAAAGGACGTAAGCCTCTGGTTAATCGGCTCTGTTTCCGTTTTAATGAAAAAAAAAAAAAAGAGATACTGTAAATTCTCTAGATTCTCAAGCACAATGCTAGGTACATAGCTCTCTCTAAAGTCTGACATCACGCACGTACGCAAACACGACATTCGTCACTGAATTTACTGAGCTATTTGCAAGTTAACACTATTAATGTTTCCACCCATGGAAATATTTCATACAGCGTGTTGTCTGTGGTCTCCTGTTGATACAATTTTTTTTTTAGATAATTATCCTTTTTTGCTTAAACGAGAACTGCTATCACGAATATGTTCGGCAGATTTGTTTAAAATATTTTTTCTGGTAGTGGTGAAAACTGTTTTAAACAAATCTGCTACACAGAATTTCGATATCTGTTCTAGTTGAGGAACAAAAAAATTAATATATCAAAAACAGTAAAAAAAAAGAGCATTGTCCTAATGATAAACACTACCTTCTGCAGGGTGTTCCAGATTGTAGGCATAAAAATACAAAAGATACGTAAACAAACTACTTGCCAAGTCACATACTAAACCGCGCATATTTGATTACATGTAGCATATTAAGGGCGCGGGTAC
Source organism: Medauroidea extradentata (assembly GCA_003012365.1). Classification (NCBI taxonomy): domain Eukaryota; kingdom Metazoa; phylum Arthropoda; class Insecta; order Phasmatodea; family Phasmatidae; genus Medauroidea; species Medauroidea extradentata. The sequence goes on from PNEQ01095027.1 coordinate 53,603, forward strand.
CTCAATTTTCAACACCATTTTTTTATGTTTTATTTTACCAGATATTTTTTTTCCTATTTTAGACACAAAATGTGACTAAATTTGGCTCTTATGAAAATTTTCTATCTCTCATAGTTTTCGCGTAATGGCTTGTTAAAGTCATATTTTGCATGTTTCCGTTTTAACGACTACACTAAAACCAACTGATATACCAAACTCAAGAAAATCACAGTGGGTAAAGACATTGCAAGCTACAATGTTATGCTCATAAAAATAAAGAATAAAAATTATTTGTATTAAAAAAAAATTCTGAAACTAAAAATAAAACTAAAAACATCAGTAACGATACGTAAGTTTTGCAGATATAATATTCTACGTCAAGTAGAACACCGACAACCATCGCTTGTGAAACTGCGATGACAGCTGTTTTAATGACTGTAAGCCAGTAACAAATAAAGTATATAATTAATATGGCTATAACATGCTACCTGCTTCTACGGTTAGAAGCAAATTGATAATCAATTGTAGTTTGTGCTTGAATAAACTGTAAAAATTTGTGTAAACATTACAAGATATTTCTTTGCAGTGTAACAAAATTTGTATGCGTATAGGCATTTTCCTTGCAAACTTATTTACGTTTAAAGCTTCAAGGATTTTCTTTGTAAAAAAATCTTAGGAAACATTTGTAGTCTACCAAAATGATAGGATCACTGGAAATTGCATAATTATGCATAAACCATATCCTATGGAAAGCATTTTTCTGGAATAAATGTAATATTCGTATTTATCATATGCTTCGAAACAAAAAAAAACAATTACTGAACTTCACATCGACTGTATATAATTTTAAAAAGATAGATTAGAATATAAATTAAGGTGCTATAGGGGTTACATTCGTGTTACGTAATTGCAAGGATGCAGGTTTGATTCGGGTTACCTTTACGAAGATTTTATTCCCTTCAAACAAATTTCGTTTCAAATTTGTTTGTTCAAAAGTTATTTAGTATATTATTTCAGTGCCGTGATTAAAGTAAAATATGTATTTAAAATTTAATTTCATTCTTGCAATTACAAGTAATTACAAGTACATAACTTGCAATCTTGCAGACATGAACGTTGTGTTTGATTCCCCACAGCAACACGATCCTACCTGCGCGCTATCAACCATACGTCATGTATTGCCAACTGTAGCGCAGAAACGGTGCGTTTTTGGACTTATGTTCATATGACACTTTTTGTTCCTCTACACGTGATGATTGATTCCATAGAATATTGACGTGGAATTTTGCAACATCCTGTATAACTAGAGACGGAAAAAATTCACGGATTCACATGAGACTTGTAGGCTAACCCCAAGAATGATCGTTTACTGAAGCAGTTGCTCGCTGTAGGTCTACATTTAATTGCCTATTTGATATTGACTCGGCACAGTGTAAAATGTGTAAGTCAAGGGCCAATTGCGAAAGTTACACGATACTACAGTTGCGGGAAGTATAGCTTGTGCCTAAACGAAAACGCGAATTTTTCAGGTATCTAAGTGTAACAGACAATGAATAGAGGCACGAGTATTTCGCATATTGGTTCTAGGTCAGGTTGAACGTCAATGATGTATACTTCACTGACACTACTGTGATCGGACAACAGTTGTGCTGATACACACGACGACTGCAAACCTGTAGTAAATAAGGAAATAAATCGTTGCGAACACACGTGGTAACTGCGTGTACACTAAGAAGCCAATGAATACTCTATTGTGACCGGCGTGTGTATAGGACTGATAAGTCTAAGCTGCTACCAGATGAATACGCGAAATATTCTTGCCTCTAACAATGAACGGATAGACGGGGCACGGTCGTAGAACAGGTCTGGACACTCGCCTGGAAACTTGACCTCCTTGTTGTTTGGCTGTAGTTCACCAAGTTACCGAGAATATTGTGTTTTATTGGCGCTTCAGTTAGGGCGGCCGGACTCAAACTCCGCCCACTTTTTTCCATTATTAAATTTATAAAGTAAATAAAGATTGCTGGAGCTTTTTCTTAAATTTGTAAGCGAAGGAAGTATTTCGTAAATTGATAAAAAATACATTTTGAAAAATTGAAAGGAAGTGGGCGGAGTTTGAGTCCGACGGCCCTTACAGCAGTGCCAATAAAAACACAGCATTCTCGGTAACTTGGTGAACTTCAGCCAAACAACAAAGGGGCCAAGTTTCCAGGCGAGTGTCCAGACCTGTACTTCTACGACCGTGGACGGGACTTGATGAAGCGTAGGACAGTGGAGTGTAACATAGCGATCACTAAGTTCGTCAAATATTCCTTTCCCTAGTCACCCCAATACAGTCCTATTTCGTGGCATAGCTCACACCAATACTCACATGCTGGTATAAACAAGTGCACATCACCGGGAATTTTGTTTTGCAAACTTGAAGTTAATATGAGATTAATAACTGCACATCTCAAACCATTTTATTACGAGTTTTATATATATATATATATATATATATATATATATATATATATATATATATATATATATATTGAGAGCCACGATTTTATGGCGAAAAAATTTTTGCAACATTTGGTTTCGATGCGTCTTGTGCACACCTGCAGCTCTGCTACATCGTCTGTGGTTGGATGATTTTACTCTCACTGGCCTTGGCAAATTATAGACGTACAGACTCACAATAATATTATTCTGATTGGTGCAGTCAAATGAGAAACGTGTCTGAACAAAGACACACTGCCAATAACCTTGAAACAGAACTGCCGATGTGCACGTGAGACACTGAAACAAAGTGGGGCAAAAATCTTTTCACGACAAAATCGTGACCCTATATATATTATATTACGGATGCTGTGGTTTGGCTTTCGACATGAAATTAAAAAATGTACTGTTTTGTTCTGCGTCACATTCGTGAGATCATTTTTTTCCCCTGTTGCGTGTTCAAACAAAAAAAAAAAAAGCACGTTTTTCCATGTCTTCGCATCAGCGAAGAGACAAGCCCATTAGAGCGGGCTCTTTTATCTTGCTTCTCTCGTTTAACAAGCCAATTTCGCGTTCCCGCGCCGTCTTCAATCTTCACCTGCTTTCTTGCAGGTCATAATAAATTCGAATCTCTTCCTTGTTTTTTTTTTCTGCTCACCATCAGGTCTCTTTTTTTCTTTCCAGTCTTTCGTATGAGCGAATAGAGCAAACGTTGCCGCTATCTACGTTTGCGAGGACTCGCCTTGGAAACATCCGTCCGTCCTTTGAAGTTATTCTCGTAACCATCTGCATCATATTATTTCGTCCAATTGCCTTGTGTTCGGTCGCTACGCAAGTTCAACCCTTAACAACTCTTCGTTATGAATAAATTACTTCTGCGATGACACGCAAATAAAAATATCCGACCTTAACTTTGTAACAAAGAAGTATCCGGAGTTACTAATTAGGTTCTTCAAAAGACAAAAGGTTGGAAAAGATATTAAAATTATAAAAAAACAGTTTTGTTTTTTCAACTGCTTCACGTAACTTTGTGAGTAGCAATGAATTACTAAAAATAATAAACTTCATTTTCATTAGAAGCAGAAAAAAAAATTTAATGGGCTGACGAAAAGTTCTGTTTCGAAATTTAGTATTTCGTTTTGAATTATGTTCACACAAGGTGAACGCTTCAATTTAGATTTTAAAAATCAATGTCTTACATAATTTTTATGATTCCGTTTCAATCAAAATGTGTTGTGTACATTTCAGGCGTAAATAAATGTGATACCAAAATGTTTCATAACAAGCCTACATTGGGTTAATTGTGCATGTGATGTAAACATATATTTTTATGTACTGCGTTTATGAAGAGTGATCCTGAAATACAGATACAAACGCTTTGGGGCAGTATCATGTGAAAAAAGGAATACAAAATATTATGTCAACTAAGTAAGATGGTAATCTCGATTAAAATTTATACGTATAACAATTTGAACTAAAAAAATATGTAAACTCTTCTTATAACAAATGTGTTTAGTTAATTTACATCAAGCAAGCTCTATCTGAGAACTGTTGTTGAATGCTATCACCCCTAACATCGAGTAAAAGTGAGGGGACATATCCAGTAAATGTAAGCCTGACAATGTTGTATTAATATTTTCTGTATCTACGTATGGTAGCGCCGTCTTTAAAGGCAATATTGTTATAATAAAAGTAAAATTCAAATATTTTAAGTTACATCAGACATAAAAAAACTCTAAAAAGTAAAAAAGTATATAATTTCTCTCATGGCTTTTTAACTTCATTAAAAGTACCTATTAATATTTTGATGATGTGCGTCATCAAGTCAGGGGACTTATAATACATACACAGTTTACTTGACTTTTTATGTATTTCGTTCATTCTGTCTGCATATTTTCTAAATGGCTGCCTATTTAATTTCCAGCATAATCTTAGGAAGTATTTTTCAGAATTTCACCAAACTTGGTGCACACGTACTATATACGACGCATACTTGCATGTTGTGTAATTAGGTCATTCTGTTTTTTTTTTTTTCCAAAAAGCTGTTTTTCAGAAGTTTACCAAACCTGGTACACATATAGGCCTACTACACACAAAGCTGACTTGAGTTTTGTGTATTTCGTTTATTGGTTGTTCTTTTTGTTTAAATGGCGTCTATTTCATATTTTTAGCATGGTGTTACTTATCTTAGGAAATGTATATCTCATAATTTTATCAAACTTAGTGCACATATACTGTAAGTATAAAAATCTGACTTGGCTTTTTTGTATTTCGTTTATCCTGTGTTCATATTTAAATGTTGGCGTGTTTTATATTTTCAGCGTAGTATCCCATATCTTAGGAAATAATTCTCCAGAATTGCATCAATCTTGGTACATGTATACTGCTTAGAAAGCTGACTTTAGTTTTGTGTAATTCGTTTATCCTTTCTTCATTGTTTCAAAATGGCTGTCATCTTTATATATTTAGCATAGCAGTATGTATCTTAGGATATATTATTTTTCTTTTTTTTTTCTTTTCAGAAATTCACCAAACTGTGTACACTTGTACTGCACAAAAATCTGACTTGATTTCAGTATTTTTCGTTCATTCGTCTGAAATATTTTTAAAACGGCTGCTATGTTTTATTTATCTTTATGATTGATCGGCACCTCAGGAAATCTTTCCCTCAGTTTATTAAACTGGTTGCTCACGTATTAGTTGGCAAGCTGACTTATATTTTTTATTTTTCGTGTATAATAGGTCTAAATCAATATTATTATTTAATATTCCTACATTACGTAAACGATTATGTCTTCCAGGGTAAATTTTCACCTACTTTGGGGAAAGTAAGCTTATCAGTTATGATGGTAACGTCTTGTTGCATATTTAAAGAATTTCCTGTAAGGTTAACAACATTTCTTTTGTAAATTTACAAATTTTTTGGAAACAAATTCCCAATTAATTTTTTTGTAGCAGTACAAAAATTTTTTACTGTGTAGGGATCATCAGAGTTAGCGTTATTTCTTCGCAACACACTAGCCTGCAAACTATTTTACAATAGTTCAACGTCTCTCATTGACTTTATACGCCATGCAAGTAGCGCATAACCACAGAATATTTAGGAATACAGAAGTGAAATAGCCGGCAGGAATGCGAACTCAGTCACACACGCCAGCAAAATGGTTTCCCTGACCAGCAACATGGCGGAGACGCCTACCGCCAATCAGGGTAGGCGACTGTCATGCTAGCTGGCAGCCAGGCTAATAGAATACATGTCGTAACATGCAGGAGACAAACACTCACGGGGCTGGTATCAACAACCTCGGGCAGCCAATAAGCGGCCAAGTTGGCCTATATCAAACAAGCTGCCATATAATTTCACGTTTGTATTACTATTTAGTCTGTGGTAGAACGCTTCTGGGAGCCAGGACGACCAATGTTCTGTCTCTCACGTGACACGATGGCCAGCAACCAATATACTGACCAAACTAAGATATTTATACAACAGTGAAGTCTACTCCGTTACTAAATAATTACCCGAATTCGTCTTATCTCTGTCCAGTAGTACGTGGCATTAAGAGGGCGTGGTACATAATTCATATGGGACTGTAGATTTCGCATGAAGATTTTTAAAGCACTATGTTTCAGTGCCGTACGTGAGCACCTGCATCTCTGCTTTTGGTCAGTGATTGAATGACGTAACTCCCAGCATGTGGAGGTTAAACACGCAAATCACAGACGTGATGTTTGGCAGTTATCCGTGTACTGATTGACACAGTCGAATGAATAACAACTCTGTACAATAACACTCTGTCAATAGCCATGATATTGAGCTGCAGGTGTACACGTAAGACACTGACACAAAATGGGGCAAAAATCATTTCGTGAAAATTTACCGGTTCCTAATAATTCAACGCTAAGAGCATTAATCTATAACTGTAGGTTTCTTGAAGCCAATTTGCGAAAATTAAACAATAGCAATCCTAGACAATAGTTTTTGCCAACGTTTTAAACAAAATTGTTTCCAGTGTTACGAACTTCTGAGGCACAATCTCTGACGCCGGAACCTCGTATGTTTAACTGCGGCACAAGAGATCACGCGTAACGAATTAGTAATTCTGGATAAATATTTAATCATAATGTTGGCAAATACCATTATCTAGGATTATCATTGAGTATTTTATTCATATTGCCTTCGAAAAAAACGTATAAATCAGTCGATGTTTCCAGCGTTTATTTATCTACCACGCACTCTTAACGTATACCTACAAGAGTCAAAAGTACCACACAGGATGTTTCGAAAGGAACTCCGAGGTTTGAAATGGTGAGAGTAAATTTTGTAAGTAAGATAAATGAATCCCGTCACGTGGAGCGAGCGTATGCAGGACATTTGACAGTTTTGTGTAGTGTGTAGTGGTATTGTTTTATCAGAGGTTGTCAGGCTTGCGCGACCTGGCCACAGACTAAATAGTAATACAGACGTGAAATGACGCGGTGGCTCGTTTGATACGGGCGATCTTCGCAGTTAATTGGTTGCCCGAGGCTGTTGATTCCAGCCCCTGGTCTGTTTGACTCCTGCATGTTGCGGCAGGTTTCCTATTGGCCTGGCTGCCGGCTAGCAGGGCAGCCACCTACGCTGATTGGCGGTAGGCCATTGTCGTAGAAGTACAGGTCTGGACACTCGCCTATCTAACAATGTATTTTGCTTGACCCCCTTGTTGTTTGGCTGTAGTTCGTCAAGTTACCGAGAATGTCGTACTTTATGGCGCTGATTTCCGTGCGGTCGGACTCAAACTCCGCCCACTTTTTCCCATTGTTTAATTTATAAAGTAAATAAAGATTGCTGGAGCCTTTTCTTAAATTTGTGAGCGAAGAAATTATTTCATAAATTGATAAAAAAATACGTTTTGATAAGTTGTTTCTCTTAGCGGAAAGGAAATGGGCGGAGTTTAGTCCGACCGCCGTAACATCAGCGCCAATAAAACACAATATTCTCGGTAACTTGGTGAACTACAGCAAAACAACAAGGGGGTCAAATATCCCGGCGAGTGTCCAGACCTGTTCTTCTACGACCGTGCGGTAGGCTTATCCGCCATATTGTTGGCCAAGGAAGCCATTTTCCTGGCGTGTGTGACTGAGTTCGCTGTCCTACCGGCTATTTCACTTCTGTATTCCTAAATATTCTGTGACCTGACCTTGCCGACGGTCGCGCTTTTTTCTAGGACTGATCGATCCCGTGGCCACTGCAAAGGCCAGACATGATCTCCCTTAGTATTTTTTCTGGGGACACATTAAGAACATTGTGTACGCAGAGGCGATACGTGACGTTTAGATATGACGGCATATCGTGAAAATGTTTTGTGCCAACATATCCTTGAAAACACGGCAGTTTCTTGCAGCACGTATGATTGGGTGATATACGTCGGACACAAAGTAGCTCTCTGCAGATCGATAGTAGGCATCACATATTACAATAGCGGGATTCATACTGGCTCAGCTCAATAAAATAGGGTAACTGCTCCAAGTACAAGTGTTTAAATAAAATGTGACGAAGTAGTTTACAATTTTTTTTTTTTTCAAATATAATTCACAAGTGTCATTGAATGAAAATATTTCAAGAATAGTTTTTCGTTAGTACAACATTCATCTTTCAGCAACAATCTGTTTAAAACTTACTCGGTGTTAATAAAAATAGCGGAAGTTGGCAAATTTGTTGCGTACAGATTTTGTACCGCCTGGATGTTAGAACATTCAATGATGATGTAAGTAATAAATTGGTTCTCTGGTTGCACGTAATTGGCAGCCACTCTTTTAAATCAAAGCACACGAATTATTGTCACAGTATTACAATCTCTATTACGAAAGCGTTTAAATATGGAGTAAACATTCAGAGCCAGAAACCTATAGCTTATCAAATTTTGAAAGAAAGCAAAAGTAATGATATCTTGAGATGCGAACAATTATTAAACATGGCAGGTATATGTTTGAACGTATTTTTATCTGTCAAATTATTGTTACGAGCATAGTATTCTTGAGTATAATGTTTCGTTCGTTATTAAGGATATCACGTGAACTTGTCTACTTTTGATTACTATCATGTGTATGTCTGATATTATTAACCTACTAGAAGTATGATTTTTAACCCCATACGTTTCATTCTGGTTTGCAATTTCTATGGGTTGAAAATATACGTTTGGGTGGACATGTCTAGTTTCGAATGAAAATCTAAACATTCACTAGTTTTAATGGTATATGAATTTATTATATTGAATCTGAGTACATAACCCTATATTGTTTCAATCTATAATGTGTAGCACATTTAAATATACTGTTATGCAATGTTTCCATGTTTATAATTCAGTACGTGTAACGGATATTCTTTTTTATTTCAGGTAAGGATTTCGTTACCAAAGTGCGCTGCTCAAGAAAATATGGACCAAGTTAGGTAATGCAGTCTTTTTCTTATGCATGTGATAAAATTCCAATTATTTGTTTGATATATTAAAGAAGAATTGTTTACTTCGGGTGGAATTAGCTTGTGTCATTAAAACCTTTGAAATTTGATTTAAAGTTAATCAGTGACAAACTACAATTAATTTAATTTGCTATGCTGTGTTTGATGGTGCGGCAGATATAAAAGTAAAAAAAATAAGGACTTGGGTAAATAAGCATCTACTGTTAAATACATAGCAGTTATAAAAAGTCTTAATGAAATTTTTTTAAACTTTATGTGTAGGCCTATATAACAAGTTATTTACGAACTGTATATATTTTAATTTGTTTATAGTTTTGTTTTTGTACTGCGTCATCTTCATTATAAATGGGATAAAAATACCGATATAAAAACGGTGATAATATTTTTTTTTTCAGTACATTATTTCGTTGCTGCAGTCTCTGACTCTCATCAAGTTTATTTGGGCAAAATGACGTACGTCTGTTCCAAGAGGGCTTTTAATACACTAGCTGTAGTGCAATGTCGGTTACCTCAGCAACTGTACAGGGCTAACTATTGCGTACTAACAGTAATGTACTACTTTAGTACTGAAAATATTTCTGAGTAATAATGCCAAGAGTACTAGAAATAAAAATTATGAACACCAATAAGCTCTCGGAAAATTGAACAGCATTAGCCGGACATAAATCGCGACCTTGAAATGATTACCTCTACGTAATATTTATATTCGATTCCATTTTGTACTTGTTGGCTTTGAATATGAGATGAGTGAAATATTAGCTAATTAAATGTTTGTTAATTTTCAGTGTGACATTCCAAAAATTTTGTCCTAGTATTAACGTTCGTCAACTCCACAAACTCACAAAAATTAATGTAATGTATTTATCTTACATGCCAAACTTTCTTGCACAGACAACGGATTTTTTTACGTAGGTTTATCAGTTTGAACTGTAATGCTATTTAAATTAGCAGAATGTGTTAAATGTGTGGTACAGGTTCTGGTTACATCATAGTGTGAAACTAAATTTTTATCTCTAAAAATCTCTGGAATGTTAATTAGTGCCTGAAATCAATTAAAATTAAATGCAAGACATCACCACTATGCAATTAAACTTGGTTCGTAATAATTTCATATTCGGACGAAAGGCAAGACTGTTAGACTACGTCTCGATGATTATTTTCGTAGTCCATTTTTGGACCGTTGGATTTGGTCGAGGTTGCTTAAGGCTAAACTATCAAATTTAACTTTCGAAAATCGCTGTTTTAACATTGAAAAGTAATTGTTTTTAATTTTCAGGTGAAGTTTCGAGATAAAAAAATTTCCGGTTAGCCGATTTTTCAATATTTTCCAGCGGCAGTAAAAAAGTCACGCGCATCCAATAAAGCCCAAAAATCTTCACAGTTCAGAATTTCTGAAAACGTCTTATCGGTTTTAGATAAATGCTGCCCAGCTTTTATCTATAATTGCCAAAATAACAGTTTATCATAAATTTCAACGTAATGCCTTAAAAAATAATCTGCTTTTGAATACTAGTCACGCCGATTTATCACGGAAATCTGCATGTAGAGACGTGCAAAATTCGCGATATTTTCTGTCAGCTGACTAGACTCCAAGTGACTATAGGCCCGTTAGACGTCTCCCGCTGGCAGATATTGTCATGACTTGCCGCGGAGAATGCTTACACGGTAGAGAGGCCAATCTCTGTAAAGACGTAACACGCGTAAATGACTACACATAAAAGTTCGTAACCAAATGACAACACATAAAAGTTCGTAACCAATTGACTCGCAAACTATGCTCTGTTATGCATAGGAAAGTGAAGTTTTGTCTGCTACCAAATGATAACGCGAATTTTGTAAGGCTCTACTTATTAGTCTTTAATATAATACGTCCGTATCTGACTTTCCGAGTTCGTTATCAGAATATCTTCGACCGACACGGCCAATAATAACGCTGGTGCATTGCTCCCGAATATGTGTTATTCGTAGAGACATGCAAAATTCGCGTTATAATAATGTAACTGACTAAACTTCACTTTCCTATACATAACAGAACATAATCTGCGATTCAACTGGCCACAAAATTTTATGTATTGTCATTTACGTGTGTTACGTCTTTACAGAGAGTGGCCTTCCTACAGTGTAAGCATTCTCCGTGGCAAGTCACGACAATATCGGCCAGCGGGAGACGTCGAACGACCCTATAGTCACTTGGAGTCTAGTCAGCTGTCAGAAAATAACGCGAATTTTGCATATCTCTAGAATTCGTCACTAAACAAATACATAACAGTCCTCTAATCGAATAATGTTCGCAGGTCGCTACATCGTTTTGCGAAATACGGATGCACGAAATATTCTTCTGATTTTCAAATATATCTAATAATGACACCTACCCTGCTGTGCATTTCACAAACTTTGTCAACTCCATGTTAACTCAACAAATGGTTAAAGTAACCTACAATGTAGCAAGGAAATAGGAAATTATTTAAACCACCGAACGTAAATAAGATTAAAGATTTAAAGAGGTCATATAAAGTAGTCATGTAATTTTATGGGCAGGATGTTTGTTTAAAAAATATTTTATGTCCACGAAAATCCTCAAGCCACTCAGATTTCTAATACTCAAACAATAATGTCCCCATCTTCCCTATAAAAAACACACTAATATCTGCAGAGCTAGTTTTCTTGTTTTATATATATATATATATATATATATATATATATATATATATATATTTGTTTTCGTGCACATTTATGTTAGCGGATCAGCAGAGCCAGTACACCGTGTGACGTGCACCTTACGTGAGCGTCTAAGAGTCTTATTTGATCGAAAAATAATTTCTATGGAATTAAATGATTTTGTGAGTAACATAGTTAAAAAAAACTTCTTTGTTGGGCTATTAATACCAAGTGGTGCCAGAACACAGAAAGATTAACAAGCCACATTCAATTTTAGTCAGTGTGTGTGTGTGTGTTGGCGTGCATGTGTATACGTGTGTGTGAAAATAAATAAATATATATATATATATATATATGATAACAGCGTACTGTAGCATATAAATACATAGTAACTATCCAAACAAGACCAATCTGTGAAAATGAAAATTCTACGAAGTTATGAAATTAGGAACGAAGGCTCATTTTGTTTTGAGAAAACTACATCAAGGAGATGGTCCTAAATATGTTCTAGAAAAAAACAATCATCGAATAGGAATATTTGTAGAAATATAAGAGCCAGAAAAAATAGTTTACACACAGGAAACTTTGAACTTTACATCTTAGTGTTGTCTGGTTCTTTTTTGCTTAACTCCGTCCAATTTTATAGTAAGCAGGGGGTGCGGTGGTCGAATGGTCAGACCATTCCCATCAAGGCGATCCGGGTACGATTCTCGGCGGGGTCGGACCCCAGATTTTTGGACTATGCCATTGGTCGGCGGGTTTTTCTCGGGAATCTCCAGTTTCCCACACCTCTTCATTCCGACGCTTCTCCACACCCACCTCATGTCACCACTCACCAGCGCTGAGGACCTCGATATTAAGCGCTGCCCAAAAATCTCTTACTCACTCACTTATTATAGAATGCTCCTTAGCAAATATGTTGTTCAAGTGAATACAACTACAAGAAATATCATACTTTGACAATAGGAAGTAGACATAAACAAGACAGGAATATCCGTCAGATCGTGGTACTGTAAATACATTCCGTAGCACCTTGCAGTAGTTTTCTATGCATGTTTGCCATACATAGTGCGAGGCACTGTTAAGGATGTTCAAGTGCGATAAAATTATAGTTTTATATTTTTATGAAACATTGTTAGTTTTATAGACGATATCTGTGAGTACATTTTCATCTAACGAGACAATTTTAAGGGCGCGGTCTACCGCAGTTTTCGTCATCATTATTTCATTTTGTATTTGTACCAGATATTTTTTTTCGTATTTTAGACACAAAATTTGACTAAATTTGGCTCTTATGAAATTTTTTATCTCTCACAGTTTTCGCGTAATGGCTTGTTAAAGTCATATTTTGCATGTTTCCGTATTAACGACTACACTAAAACCAACTTATATACCAAACTAAAAAAAAAAAATCACAGTGGATAAAGGCATTGCAAGCTACAATGACATGCTCGTAAAATTAAAGAATAAAAATTATTTGTATTTTGAAAAAAATATTGAATTTTTTAAAATGTTTATTTTTAGTGTCAGCATTTTTTAAAAATACAAATAATTTTTATTCAAAAAAATTTCATAAGAGCCAATTTAGTCACATTTTGTGTCTAAAATAAGAAAAAAAAATATCTGGTACAAATAAGAATAAAAAAAATTGTGATGAAAATTGCGATAGACCGCGCCCTTAACTCGCATAATTTTCTCATAACTGTGCGTCAAAGTCAAAATTTGCATGTTCTGCTGCCAAGCAAATAGTGAAAACCAATTGACTTACGTACGTGAAATAATTTACAGTGAAATAACATGTTACGGGCTATGTATTAAAACATGTTTATTAAATCCCATGAACAATTTTTTTATTTTAAAAAATTGATGAATTTTCAACATTTTTCCGGTAATTTTGCAATTTTTTTTTTTAAATTGAAGTATTACGTTATGGTCTTTCAAATACTTTATTTCATAGCTCATGGGATGTAATGTCACAGTGAATTATTTTGTTTAAGTAGGTCAGTTGGTTTTCACTATTTGCATGGCAGCAGAACAAGCAAATTTTGACTCTGACGCACAGTTATGAGAAAACTATGAGAGCTAAAATTGTTTCGTAAGAGGAAACTGTACTCACAAATATCGTCTCCAAAACTAACACTATTTCATAAATACATAAAATTGTGATTTTATCGCTCTTGAACATCCTTAATAGATGCATTTGAAGACCCTTATTTATTGTACACATTTGTATTGTTTTTATGTTACTGCACAGTGCCAATGTATCGCACATTTCTTTCTGTGCTTGAGCACCTAGTTCATATTTCAAAAAGTGTACGCATGTGCTAAGTTATATATTTGCGAACATGAACTTAAGTAACATTTTCGTCTTGTTTTTATGTTTATCACCAATTCCACAATATATTTCACATTTTTATCTAAACTCAAATATACAAAAGGATCATTTTCGATTTTGTTTTTCTTACGTCTGGTTTCTATGGAACTTAATTGCGCTACAAAAGCGTATGCCCACGATCTTAATCAGAATAATATAGTAAATGTATGAACGTTAGCACACACTCTGAGATAAAAAATGTTTAGTAAATATACAATACTACATAGGAAAGGTTTACTTTACAAATGTTGAAACTGCGCATAATTCCACTCCTTATAATGAATTCCAAACTTTCGGCATTTGTAGCCGTAGGTAGCTTTCGCTCGGCAATCCCTAATGGTCTGGTTGCAATAGAATTTGTCTCGCTTTTCAGAAAATGTTGCGAGTTCGTTACGCGCTGCCTTTTGTTCCTGTGCGAAGCAATTATCCCATCGCTAATCATCATCGCTGTTCGGCGAGTGAATTTCTGTTTTCCTCTCGTCTGATTACCTTCTATTATTTGAAATTTCCATCGCAGGATCCCGTTGATCGTTCAGTTCCCCGTGTCATAGTTTTTACGTGCTGTTGTCAGGCGTGGCGTACGAGCCCAGAGGGCGCGTCTGAAACGATGCTGTATGTTTCGGTCGTTAGCATGTTGAACTAACGTTTGAAAAGTTCAACAATATGTACAAGTTCACGTTTATGTCAGAACAACTTGCTGATCTATTATGCTAAAGTGTTTATAATACTTATGTTAAAATGTAACGTTTATTTGTTCTAATCCGTTGCTATTTTGATAATTCAGAATTTTTATATGTTTTACTTTAGTTTGCCTACTTCTTATTTCGTTATTTTAAATTTTAATCATGTTAGTATTTCTGGCCGCAGTACAAGGTCGGATATAAATTATATTTTTATCTCAATTAATCGATTTTCGTAATATAGGCAAGTTTACATATCATAAGTTTCTAAAGCGCGTACATTTATAAAACGGCCAGTGACTGAATATGACGTGTATAAAATAATAAAATTTATAAATTAACAATAAAAATAAATAACAAAGTAGTAACATAACATTATAAACATGCAAAATTGGCGTTGCTATTTTCTGGGAATAGACTAAGAGACAATTTACCTGTACATTCTTGAACAAACTTCATAATGTCGTTGGCCCACCAGCACTTGTGTGACGTCATTTACGTATTAAACTACTTTACATGCTATTGGTCACTCTAATGTTGGAACTTTATTTATTCGTCAAAAGCGTTCACCGCGGCAAGCCTAGACCACAGAATATTTAGGAATACAGAAGTGAAATAGTCGGCAGGAAGGCGAACTCAGTCACACACACCAGCAAAATGGCTTCCCTGGCCAGCAACATGGCGGAAACACCTACTGCCAATCAGCGTGAGGCAGCTGCTCTGCTAGTCGGCAGCCAGGCCAATAGGAAACCTGTAGTAACATGCAGGAGCCAAACAGACACGAGGCTGGAGTCTACAGCCTCGGGCAGCCAATAAGCGGCCAAGTTCGCCTATATCAAACGAGCCGC
>PNEQ01095038.1:0-40245 GCA_003012365.1 Medauroidea extradentata
TATATATATATATATATATATATATATATATATATATATATATATATATATATACACATGATGTTAATTAATGACGTTTAAACTCCCTTCCGTACTGTAGGGGATGCTAAGACGAGTAAAACGATACAGGACACTTGGTGTCGCAAATACTGGGAACTGCCTATAAAAAACGGCACAAGTTGTGGTATGTGAGGTTCAAAACCAGTGTTGATGTAGCGAATAATTATTTTTAAAATGTCAACCACTGCATTAAATAGGCAGATCTGACAGTTCATCGGACCACAGATATATATATATATATATATATATATATATATATATATAACACTAGCCTCCCGCTGAAGCCACTTCGGTTCGATTCCGTTGGTGTCAACCGCACACTACTACTGTCAGACTAGTAATTTCTGTAGTACTGTGGTTCTAACTGCTAATACACACACAAGCCAAGAGAGAAGCTTGAGTGAATGTGGAAATGTCACGAAATGCGCCAGACGTACACCGGCGGGTCAACTAGGGCCACTCCCGTTATCTCATTCGTTGCGATATTTTCGTCGTGAACAGCTCTCAGGACTTCGCTCTAAAGCACCAATTTAAAACTACTTTACTTCCGTGCTTGAATGCTAGAACTAGTTCACATTTAAAACGCATAGGCCTTATTGGAAGTTTTGTTCGCTAATTATAGTCAACGTTACTTATTACGTTTACTTTACAGCCATCGAACAAAACGATTCTACATCCCCTCCTTCCTAAAAACATTTAAACAGAGACTAGGTGTTCTCTCCAAGCTACAGTGTTAAGTTTTTAAGCACACGCATGTGTATATAATAACCCTGCTTTTTTGTGCTAGGTGCCTACCTCTGACTACAACCGTCCAACTACATTAACTTATGTGTACAACGGTTAAAACAATAGTTTCACAGCAGAGGTAGTTAACAATGCAATTTATAGATTACATTAATTATTTTACCTAATTGGACGGTGTTAACGCATCGATGGACTAAGCGAAATTTTATAGTACGGTACAAATATATATTTTTCCTTTGAGACGGCCTTATAAAGAGGATATTATTCCTATATTATGTGATTATGAATATTAGATCTATATAACTAATATAAATTTTGAAAGACTGTTTCAAATCCGAAAAAACTTAAAGCATGTTTTACTGATAACTTTAAATTGGCGCTTAGTCTATTGATGTTTAACACTAAGGAAACTAAACACACAATCGGTTTCTACAGAAAAAGCGTCATTGTAAGATGCCGATGTATAACTTTGGGCATTCAACTTCCTCATACATACGTTCTTCGTAATTTACGCAATATTTCACTGCGTCCTATCACGCACTTGTGTACTGTCTGTTACTATTGGCGTACATCAAAATCAAGCAGCGAATATTAATTTTACTGACACGTAACAAAGTCTGAAGAATGCGACTGTGTATTAACATCCATTTTTTTTTGCAAATAACTTAATTTTTCAGACGTTACTACTGCCCGTAAACATAAATGCGGGAAATTTTCCCTTACTTTGCTAAGAAGGGAATAAATATTGTTCTTTCGTTGAAATAAATGTATTGAAAATTATATCAAGTAAAGTATCTAGAAAAACTTACTTTCTATAAAAAAATAATTGGCATATTTAAAATAACAGACGTTAGTTATGAGGTGCCCTCACAATTTCAGTTTTCCGTAATCGTGAATTATGGTATTTTACATTGATTCGTGATAAATTTAAAAATGAAAACTCAGCATGAGTTTTAATTAGGCAGGACAAATATTATTTTCGTGTTCTGTGTCGTACGCTCGTGTTGGGCGGTATTACTTGCTCAATATACCCGATGGTTAGAGACACTGAAAAATCGCGAAAATATTTAACATAGTCCCCAATAAACTGTAGTATCTCAATCGTGACACGCGTGAACAGTTTTCTGGCAAATAACACACGTTCTGCGTTTAAATATACAGTTCTAATTGGGCCTGTTGAAGAGGGACACAGTGCTTTATATAAACAATAACCAATAAAGTGCAATACCTTCAGTGTTATACATAGCATTTTGGAGCCTAGCAAACAATCAACTTTTCCCGCGATTTACCAGTGTCTCTACCGATGGTGCATGAGATACGGTTATATTAAATTTCTAGAAAACGTCCTTAAATATACGTGTTATTCGACGCTTCTCTTGATTTTACTCATAGTAATGTTCTAGTGGTAAGGAGAGCGGTCAACTTAAACTTACTTAATTTTTAGGTATAAATTGTACTTGTCTGATTACTGAGATCTGGCAACATTAAAGCACATAGTAAGACTCTGTGGCTTATATAAGTTGGTATCGGTGGACTGTAGAAACCTCCGCAGTAGAATAACAATGAATTATTTTGGATGGCTTCAAGTGCATACAGTTGCCTGTGAAGCCAAAAATTCTATATTTGCATACACTGTAAAACAAATTACGGTACATTTACTCTGGTTGTAAAGGAAAATTACTCCACACGCGTAAAGGAAGGTTACACAACTGGTTATGTAATTTCTCATTACACACTAGCGCAGAACCTCTATGAAAATTTTACGTAAAGCATGGGCGAAATTTCCGAGTTGGTTATGTGGAAATCACACAAACGTGTGAAAATTTCCTTTACATATTCAGAAACCCGACTTCCCTTACACGGTTAAGGAATATTCCCATACACTTAATGAGTAAAATTGTTAAAATTAAAAAGGTCGACACTATTCCTCTTTTAAATAACTGCCCTAGGATATGTTATTATAAATGTTTACTACTTTAGTGTTCTCTTCTGGAATCGTTTATGAAATTCTTCAACCCTTCAACTACGATGTGACAGATCCATGGCCGTAGGAGGACATGATAATTCGATCACCGTATTGAAATAAACATGTACGTCACATTTTTGACGTCGTTGAAATACTGATAACGAGCCGAAAGTTTGTAATCAACAGTAGTCGTTTGTTGGTAACAATTCCCTTCACAGTAATGTTAAAACAGCATTATTACAATAACGGCGCAGAAGGTAGGTTACGTGCTGTAACTCTAAAATACCAAATCGCTGAATGTAGATGAACGACGAATATCACTACGTCGAAAACCATAGCACGGAATACAGTATTTGTCAGTACAATCACCATTGTTTTGTATGCACTATTTGTATCGCAAATATTAGCACGACGAGATAGCACGGATGTATACGCTCCACATAACGATGAATAAATGAATGAATGACTGAGAATTGACTACAGTTGTTGATTATGTTGCGAATGATTAAGTTACGTAACGTTGGAGTAATCTTGCAGTAAGAAAAAATTTTTTTGGTTGTAAAATTATTTCGGACTGCGTATTGTATGGTCGATTCTGATTTCAGCGATTTGGTACACATTACTGAACATAAATAGTGGCCACTGTGTACAATTGGCATTCCAGCTACGGCAGTATTCGTTTCATCATTGTGGTATTCAATATAATGGTCAGTTTTTCTTTCGACGTAGTTGTTACAGCGTTTTGGCATTTCGGCGTTGCGATAACGACATCGGATATTGCGAGACGTGAATCAGCGAGCAAAGAAACTAACATGACAGCAATGTTATAAGGGCTAGTATACAGAGTTGGGTCACGTTTCTTCAGTTGTTGCGAGATTATTTCGAAATACCAAATTCCAAATTCCCATATTTCTAAACCGTTATCTTACTATTGCAGAACGTTATCAGCGAGTACAAATTTCGAAGTGTGAAATGTGGAAATGAAATTGTTGGGGATTTCGAACTTCCTGTCGTCAATCAAGGTCAACCGAAACATAACATCGTTTTATCGAATACACTGAACGCACTCTGGACAAATGTAACAAACAAGAAATGATTTTTATCTCTCCTCTCCTCCGTCTGCTGTTTTGAATATTTTATTTACTATCCGATAATAGGTTCTGAACAAAATAGAACAATACAACATGATGATCCAGATAGAATTTAAGAATTTTTTCAAGCATGTGGTGTTATCCACATTATTGAGTGTTTTTTTACCAAAAGTGTCAGTTAACTGAAATAAATGTGTCTTTAATTCTATGTGGGAAGAGTATGTTTATTTAAGCTGCTTCATTACCTCTTCCAAATCGGCAATTAAATGCGCAGCACACATTTAATTCAGTCCAAAAACCTTTAAAAACTTATTGTCGCTCAATACAAACGCATATTTCGTTCCCTAAATACACGTTGACATCTACTGCATTTCTTTCCATCACTTTCAATTCCTTTATAACTAAATATTGCATTCACGTATTTGCCATATTTCTGTTCTTTTTTTAAGAGCAGCGGAGCTCTTAAATGGTAACTATTGTAATAGGCATAAAGTTCGCGGTATTTAACTGGATATGTGTAGGTTCATATAAACTAGCAAAGTGTCAGAACGAGTTTATGTGCGGAATCACTGTTGTGCTTCAATGCTTCATTTCATTAGTTAAAAAGAGCGAGGTTATCACAACTCATTGAAAAGTGTCATGTCTGTAGGCTTCGAGGCGTTGCGAAATCGCATTTCACCACCCCAAGAGGAAGTTAGATTATCCGGAATTGAATGATTTCATTGCGAAATTATTTTCATTCAAGAATCGTAAAATTAATCTCATTGCGAGATTTTAAGCAATCTCGCAATGGAATTATTTCACATTTCAAGAATCTAACCCGAGTAACTACTGTATTTTAAGCCCGGACACGTCGTCAGTTGTGATATTTCCTGTTGAAAATTACTGTAACTCAATGCGCCAGCAGTGTTGTCAACTTAGTTGTTTTCCAACTAGATACTGTCGCCCTGTACAGATGCAATATGTTGGTAAAAATAAGAATTTGATTGGAGTTTGTCAGAGGGCAATCTATTATAAAGTTAGTTTATTTAAATTTTAAGTGTATGTGATGATTTGAGGCACTCTTATTTCGCGAAAAAGTTCCTACGCAAGCTAGATTTCACTAACTTACACTCATTTCGTCAGCACAACTTTGCTGGTGGCTTTGTAAGGAGAGGTTTGTTGTTTGACTGGACCAATCAAAAATACGTTACTGCGACATACAACGTCGGTAACTATCAGGCAGACTCCCAGCTGTGACCATTCAGTTAAGTGCAATTTAAAGTACAGTAGGGTATTTTTTTTTTCGCGGAATTCTATTTCACATCAAGTGATAACTTCAATTGTCTTTAAGCCATGGATAGAGAGGATATATCGCGAAAATATGTTTTGTGCCAACAAACCCTTGAAAACTGTGTAGTTAATTACAACACATATGGTTAGGTGACGTACGTCTGACACAACGTAGTTGTCTGCAAACCAATAATAGGCATCAAATATTACAACAGCGGGATTCTTATTGGCTCAGTCAAATACGGCAACAGCTCCACATAAAAGCGAAAGCCAGTCGTCTTCTGGTAAACTGAACGTGCGTTGAAACCCAGCAAACAGTCAAATTTTCCCCCGATAAATCATTCTCTCTAGCCACAGATTTTTTGCGAGTGGTTCTTAATTTTATAGAAAATGTTTTCTTTCTAAATACAACACCAATATTTCGAGTGGTTCATAGGGTCTTCGTTGGAGCAGTGGCTAGAGCACTCGCCTTCCGCTAGGGGATCCGGATTCGATTCCCAGCGAGGTTGGTCCCCAGATGTTCGCACGTGATCTGAATCGTGGTGGACGATGTCACAGGTCGGCGGGTTTTCTTTGGGATCTCCCGTTTCCTCCGCCCCTTCGTTCCGGCGCTGCTCCATACGTGTTACCCCTCACCAGCGCTAAAGATCTAGACATTTAAAACTGACCAAAACCGCTTAGCTTCAAGTGGTTCACAACATGATCTTAGTCGTTCCTGCCTAAGTTTCTGGCCGGAGACCATTTTTTCACTGTTGGCAACATTGAAAGCTAGATCGTTACAGCCAAGATTCTAGATTAATGTCTATCTCGAAATATAATCGGTTCCTTAAAACCAATGCCTCGAATTCCATATTGCTTTGCTTACTTTCCTGTGCATACTAAGAGTTGGCACAATTTATTCATTTTGTTCTGAAAGCTTATGATAATATTTCTCTTGTTTTATCATAACACAAGTGGTTTTATGTGACGCTGCACACGAGTGTACGCTAAATATATATGCGCTAAAAAAATTAATCTGCACGTTTTTTACAAGTCTATGTGGGAAAAACAGAAAAACAGCACTAGATAGTGATACAAGCCAACTTCATGATGAAACATTTATCCAGAATATTATCACAGAATATTTATGAATACAGAAGTGAAATAGCCGGTAGGATAGCGAACTCAGTCACACACGCCAGCAAAATGTCTTCCCTGGCCAGCAACATGGCGGTGACGCCTACCGCCAATCAGCGTAAGGTGGCTGCCCTGTTAGCCGGCAACCAGGCCAATAGGAAATCTGCCGTAACATGCAGGAGCCAAACAAACACGGGGCTGGCATCAACAGCCTCGGACAACCAATAAGCTGTGAAGTTCGCCCGTATCAAACGAGCCGCCATGTCATTTCGCGTCTGTATTACTATTTAGTCTGTGATATTATTACGAATTTGTTAAGCGTTATCTCTTTGCGTAGCAATTAAATTCACGAGACTTCTGCGTCAGAGATTGTTATTCAGAAAAAATGTTACGTGATAAAAATTTTGCTCAGTAATTTGGTAAAACGTATTTATTGTCTAAGTTTGCTGTTTCATTTTTTTTTTTTTTTTGCAAATTGCTTTCGAGAAACCTACAATTTTAAACTGATACTTTAGGCTCTGAATTATAACCCAAACTACCAAACAAATTTTTGATATCTGCTCTCGTTTAAAATTTCAAAAAAAAAAAAAAAAATATATCGCTTAAACGGTGGAAACTAGAGAGCATGGCCTTAACAGCAGGTTATCCTGTTCTCGAACAGGGTAACCTGGTGTGGAACGAGAAGTCGTTCTCTTGACTTACTGGACGCTTGGAAACTTAACTCGGGTTACTGTTTACACGCATCAAGCTGAAAATTTATCCTATAGACTGTCTGCAAAAATCTGAGAAATTTTGAAGCTTTTTTTTCCTGGTTGTATAATTCCGCAACTTGTTGAATTCATCATAGCCGTGTAAGAAATAAGAACTGAGACATACTCTACCTCTGTTTGTAGACGTTATTTTCTAACTTCAGAATGGACTGTTAACTGCTGTTCGCCGACGTCTTCCGTTAGTTACAATGTCGTGGCTTGCATCGAGGGACGTTATTTGACAATAACTAAAACGGCCAGTGTTGATTGACCAATAGAGTGTAAATAAGTTAAATACGTAGATAACATCACGCAAGGACCGGTGGCCATTGAAATTGCAGATTGCGTTTAAAGGTTTTTTTTTAGACATTTAAATTGTATTTTCAGTTTTTGTGCCATAACATTTATTCAAGATGCATTATCAAAATTTTCTCTTCGACAAACATAGGATATATTCTTGGCAAACATGTTGACATAAATAATAACGGAATATTTAATTAATTTGTCATGCAGAATCATTGCAAGAGAATTCTTGAAGGTTAACCTATAATTCTCTTGTAATGATTCTGCGTGACAAATTAATGAAAGGTTTCATTATTATTTATGTCAAGCAGTTTACCAGTAATATATCCTATGCTTTGTCGAAGAAAAAATTTTGATAGTACTATATATACATATTATGGCTCAAAAAATGAAAATATATTAAAATTGTCTATCACTCGTCCTTTAAGGGGCACCATAAAATTATTTTTTAATAAGCGTGCTGTATTATTTTAGTGAGAAAAATAGTTTCAACTTAGTGTTCCTTTCATACTTATCCTTCTTGCGAATAGGTTTAGCAGTTTCGCGTGGAAAAGAATAAAAGCGACATGCTGCAATGAATTTAATGTGTCACGAACAAACCTCTCAAGGCTGAACACGCCAATGAAGTCTATGTAGTTAGTTCCCAAATAATTACGTGATATTAGTATATCTTTATTTGCAGGAGGTGGCTGAATGGTCAGACCGTTCGCCTCCCACCAAGGCGATCCGGGTTCGATTCCCTGAGGGGTCGGTCTACGGATTATCGCATGTGGTAATCATGCCGGACGATGCCGTTGGACGGCGGGTTTTCTCGGAGATCTCCCGTTTCCCCAACCCTTTCACTCCGGCGCTGCTCCATACTCACCTCATGTCACCCTTCGCCAGCGTTGAAGACCTTGACGTTAAGAGCGCGGTTACAGCAATTTTCATCACCATGTTTTTATTTTAATATTTGCACCAGTTATTTTTTTTTCTTGTTTTAGACACAAAATGTGACTAATTTTTGCTCTTATAAAATTTATTTATCCCTCATAGTTTTCGCGTAATGGCTTGTTAAAGTCAGAGTATTTGCATGTTTGCGTTTTAAGATCTACACTAAAACCAACTGACATACCTCACTGAAAAAAATCACAGTGGATAAAGACATCGCAGGTACATGTCACGCAATATAATCAAAGTGTGTGTGTATGTATATATATATTTTTTTTATTTTTTTTATCATACCGATTTTTTGTGCCACTCAACAGCCGAGGCCAATAACAGAGTGACACATACAAAAACATATAACATTACAAATGACATACAATAAACAGAAAACATTTCAAACGACAAACAAAAATGGGATTATTACACAAGGAACAGTAACACAAACACATATACCGACAGTACTAACACAAAAAAAAACCGGACAAGGGAAGACATTAACAAAAAGAGGGGGCAATGTACCGCGATAATTATCTATAACCAACCTAGGTCGAGTGTAACTGTTTGTAAAGAAAACCAGATTCAACTTTTATAATGTCTTGTTAAATTTTGGAATGTGATTTTCCTTCCAATGAAGGGATCAAACTCACTAAATGATTTATTATACATTAGAACACATCGTTTAACTAGGTCCATTTCTTTATTAGCTGTATATATATATAGTATTTAAATAGAAATATTGAAATTTGAAATAAACATTTTAAAAATTCAATTTTTTAAATATAAAAATATTTTATTTTACGGTTTAATATAGCTGAACTTGCAGCCTACAACATCGTTATTCACCGTGAATTTTTTCAGTTTGGTAAGTGAGTTGGTTTAGTGTCGTCCTCAAAACGGAAACACGCAAATTTTGGCTTTAACGAGCCATTACACAAAAAACTATACGAGATAAATAATTTTTATAAGAGCAAAAATTAGTCACATTTTGGGTCTAAAACAAGAAAAAAAAATAACTTGTGGAAATATTAAAATAAAAACATGGTGACGAAAACTGCGGTAACCGCGTCCTTAAGCGTTGACCAAAATCTCTCTCTTGTCTCTTTATTTACAGGACATTCCTCAAACGTGCCCACTTCACTGTGAGCAGCATATATACCTACGTCGTGACTTATTATAACCGACTTATATGTGATTGGAGTAGTTCCGTGAGGATAATTCGTGACACGAAGGAGCCCACGCGGAAGGCTTGCCGGCGACTCCAGGCGAGGGCGGGCGCAGATATTTATAGTGGGCGCGTGAGGCCATCGCGTGGGCCGCAGTCTCCCCGACGTCTAGGAGGGGCGGGGGAGGTGGAGGGATTTTCCGGAAGAGGCCCGGGGGCTGGCCCGCCTCCAGGAATGCCGCCCCCGGAGAGGCGGTGCGGGGCGCAACTTCTATAATTACGAGGTCGGATGCTTGCCTCCTACTCTGTCCGCCCCCCGTTTCCGAGCAAGCGCGCGTTGAAGTCACGCGTGGGGATTCGAACCTGCTCCCCCTTCCCTCCTCTTCTTCGTCTAGAAGTCGGTTGGGCTCCTCGATTACGCACCCATTATTTTCTTGGTATTGGAGGGAGGAGTGGAGACCAGGTATTGGAGGAGAATGGGTGGGGGCGAAAAACTATGGGCCGATTGCATAGTCCCGTGAGAAATTTCGTGAGGTAAAGGTGCAACAGAAAAACGCCTACTGGCCGTGTGTACGTGTGTGAGTAAGGCATGACACCAAGGATGTTGTTGACCGGCTCATCTGGTGCGTGCTGGACGACATTCGCCTCCCACCAAGGTGATCCGGGTTCGATTCAGGGCAGGGTAGGTCCTCGGATTTTCCCATGTTGAATCGTGCCGGACGATGCCGTCGGTCGGCGGGTTTTCTCGGGAATTTCCCGTTTCCCCCTTCTCTTCATTTCGGCGCCACACCATGCTCACATCAAGTCACCCCTCACTAACGCTAAAGACCCAGATGTTAAGGTGACCGCCTACCCACGTGTGAGAGGCTCAAAAGCAACGGAGCAGTAAGGTCGACCTTGAAGCGCGCATTAAATGTCGCGTCGCCTCAACACGCCAAGCGCTGAAATAGCGTGCAAGGTTCCCGCCGAACGGTTTTTACTGCGGGACATTAAGCGGTGACCATATAATTTTATTTGTGTAAAGTCTGCAACTAAGTTCAGTGTAGGTCACAATCTGAGTTTCACGTACATCCGGATAGTACATTTTGAAGTACGGAAGTCTGAAAAGGCAGTTTTTAGCCACGTTGGAGGGCTTAGAAACAGTGTTTTTAATGAGCGTGGCGTCTTAACAATGAGGTTCCGACCTTGTCTGAAGTTTGTTTTCTTTTCGTACGTTGACACAATGGCACAATGGGCACACGTGGAATATTTTCGTAGAAAAAAACCTGTTTGCGAACACACTGTAACGCATTTGAAGCGTGGGGTACGTGGCCCCCTTAAGGGAGAGTTTAGACCATTTTATTGTGTTTTCAATTTTTGAGTCGTAACATTTATTGAAATTGTACTATCCAAAATTTCTTTTTGACACAGCAAAGGATATATATTTGGTAAATTGCTTGACATAAATAATGGAGTCTTATTAATATTTCATGCAGAATCATTGCAAGAGCATAATCTCTCTCACTCTGCGGTATTGCCTCTACTGCAAGTTACTGAAACGGCGTGCGTGGTATACTCGATCACTCGCATTACTGACACTTTCAGAGGTGACCCTATTTTTTTATTTGTGGAAAGTTTTAAGCAAAGTCCTTTACATTTTTCTAGAGTAGTTTTACACGAATCCCGTGAGTAGTTTTCTAGACATAACGGGTTAAAGAAGCTCTTTTTAGTCATTTTGAGTGGTTCTGATATGATTTTTCTAATTGACGTGATGTTTTGAAACCACTTTCCCGTCATTGTTTGGAGTGTATTTTCTTTTCGTACAGTACGTTGACACAATGGGCACATCTGGAATAGTATCGTAAATAAAATTACGAGCACACAACAACGTATGTTAAGCACTTCGCAGGCGGCGTACTTAACAAAAGTTTGAGATGTTCCGTTTGCATCTACGGGAAGTGACACCAATTACGTGGCAAGAAAAATAATCTTCATACACCGGATTGTAAATGAGCATTATTTTAAGACCTACAAATATATAATTTATAAAGGACAATAGTAAGTGATAGCGATGGAAAGTTAACACAATGTGAAACGAGAATTTAAAAAATAATACAAGTAGTCGTGACTGAACATTGTTCTCGCAATTTCAACCGGCGAAACACTTTTACTCTTATTTACACTTAGATGGCGTCTATCACATTAGTGAGCATCGTACAATCGAGCCACATGCCCAGCTTGATTGCCTTGACGTACTCACGTGTATTATTGCCACGTTAAAATTCCTATTGTATAGCGCAATGTTAACACGTTATATTCAGGTTTGATCCCCAGCTCCGTCCATCCTTATTTTGGATTTCCGTGGTTTCCTGAAATCGCTCCAGGGGAATGCTGGACAGTGGCAGATCCAGTAGGGTGGGCTTCATGGGGACCGCCCTGCCCTCTTTTGACCTTTTATGTAGGTATAGTATATTCAATTTTTTTGTTTAGGAACTGCCTTAAACAACACCATTCTGCACCTTAAAAACAATTTTTTCCCCTGTGGAGGGCCTCTGGACACTACTTTTTTTTAAGTTGGGGTGTGGGTAAATCTACGTTTTAAGGGATTGACCTCCACCCACCGCAAAAAAAAAAAACTTATAACAGGATTCACCCCTGATGCTGGAATGGTTAATAAAGGACATGGCTCATACCTTTACCAGTATATGGCTTTGTATAAAGTTGTGTCTAACCACCTCTAATTACTTCGCTGTCGACTAAATGTAAAGCTAATAAAAAAATCTCTATTGTATGTATACTTTATTTGACAGATTATAGCTCAGCTCTTCTTGACTCCCCTTCTTACATACAACGACGCAGTGCATAAATTAACATTAAAAACTTTAACTGAAATTCGTTAGTATTGGAAATTCTCTAAATTGTTTTTAAAAAATATTACTCCTACAAAATAGCATTAGAAAACTTCGTGAACGAATAATTTTCTTGTGGAATGCGCTTTTTACGATATATATATATATATATATATATATATATATATATATATATATATATATATATATATATATACACACACACACACACACACACACACAATACACACATCTACATACAACGCCGTAATTAATTTCAACACGCTAATGGAATGTGTTATTGTGGAAAAAATAATTACTCAATAAGATGCCAAAAAAGTTTTCTTGGATTACACATTTTTGTTCAGATTTCAAAATTCTTTGAAATGAAATGGAACTTTCTCAGCTTTAATTGATGCAAACTCAAATACCGCCGACTCGTGAGGTATTCTACAACGTTTGCACGTCACCTTAACTTTTCACAATATGGGTACCGTAAAACGATGTGAATATGCTCACAGGGGTGATTAACATTAAAAGATTTAGAACAAAATTATCAGTGCAAAATCTGCTTTAGAAACTTCCCCTTTCCCCTTGATATGCGTATTAATTCTGTTTACAAGTAGTTCTATTGGAATGTAACTTAAAAAAAAGTGTAAGCGAAAAATGTGTTTCAAATTTTGATCCTATTCCCCCCGTTTTACGGTACGTCACAAGTTTTCACTATACATTTTCAAAACTTTCCAGACATTTTCTCTGAAACTAAAGACGTAACACTACTTCAGTAAATTGTGAATTACCCTAAGTTTTTACCATAGAATAATACTGTACAGTGCATATTCTCGAATAACTTTACTTCCTGTTTATTCTCATTATGGAGAGATAAAGTTATTCTGTCCGTGTATTATGCAAATGCACGTTCCAAATTCACGTATTTTATCTCTCTTCCAAGCTTCTGCTCCAACTCTTGGCCTGCGCCACATCTCAAGAACTGAGTCCTGACTCATTAATCTCTATTATTCCATCTGCAGGTGACAGAACAGGTTCTCGCAACTTCTGCTTATTTCCATATCTTATTCCTGTCAGTTAAGGGCGCGGCTACCACAATTTTCATCGCAATTTTTTGATTTTTTATTTGTACTAGGTATTTTTTCTTATTTAAAACACAAAATGTGACTAAAATTGGCTCTTATGAAATTTTTTTATCTCTCATAGTTTTCGCGTAATGCCTTGTTAATGTCATAGTTTGCATGTTTCCGTTTTAACGACTACACTAAAACCAACTGATATACCAAACTTAAAAAAAAAAATCGCAGTGGATAAAAACATTACATGCTATAATGTCATGCTCATAAAAATAAAGAATAAAAATTATTTGTATTTTAAAAAAATATTGAATTTTTTAAAAAAAATTATTGAATTTTTTAAATTTTTATTTTCAGTTTCATTATTTTTTTAAATACAAATAATTTTTATTCTTTATTTTTATGATCATGACATTGTAGCCTGCAATGTCTTTATCCACTGTAATTTTTTTTTGAGTTTGGTATATCAGTTGGTTTTAGTGTAGTCGTTAAAACGGAAACATTAAAAATATGACTTCAACAAGCCATTACGCGAACGCTATGAGAGATAAAAAAAATTTCATAAGAGTAAATTTAGTCACATTTTGTGTCTAAAATAAGAAAAAAAAATATTTGGTGCAAATAAAAAATAAAAAAATGGCGATGAAAAGTTCGGTAGACCGCGCCCGAAGTCGCAGTTGGCGCAGTGGTTAGTGTACTCGCCTCCCACAAAGGTAATCCGGGCTCGGTTCCTGGCGGGGTCGGACCTTGGATTTTCGCATGCTGTAATCGTGCAATACGATGCCGCTTGTCTGCAGGTTTTCTCAGGGCTCTTCCGTTTTCCCCGCCCTTATTTGTAGGGCCTCACCTCATGTCATACTTTGGGGAAAGTCGGGCGGCCAATTAGAAACTCTATATCCGGGTAGTGATACCCTGACCTCCGGGTACCAACGTCATACGATCTGTCAGTAAAATATTTTAAGATATTACTCGTTTATAATTTTTTTAAATGCATCACTGATATCCTCCCTAATAACTCTCGTAGGATTCTTTTCAGAAGCTTTCGTTCAACATAGTTTGTTTTTTATTACGGTGTCAGTTCCATTTCCGTGTAAACGCATATATGTATGTCTATGTGTATGATTACGGATGCACGCATGCAAATATAGTCTGTTCACGATAAATTAAGTAATTCTGATTTTCTCTAAACAAGCTAAGTAACAATAATATTGTATTTCACTGCCGACTCGGGCGTTAAATTCTTTAAACGGTGAGATTGGCAAACTACTGTACTTTCAAGACTGGCGGAAAAGCACAAATTAAGTGAATTATCTAAAACTGCTAGGTCTTGAAAAACGTCCACTTTATCGTGAGCATATAGGCTAGCGATATCACTGATAGAAAAGATTATAATAAATATATGTAGCCAGTTTTGTTTTATGTACCCCACATTTAACAACACAATCAAATTTTCAATCACATTGGCATCAAAATAATGTTATTCCTCATATAATAAAAGTCTGCAAGTTTTTATATCGTGTGTACATTAATAACCCCTGTTTATAAAATTAGCAGCCTACCTAAATAAGAACCTCAACAGTCACGTTGGAGTAACAAGAGCGTCTATTCTCTCTAACTTCACCTGTGGTAGAGATCGTCAGCTGTGACCGTCTTTATATCGTATTCTCAAACATCTCTCTTTACCAGACTATTAATATGCTTGGCAACACAGTAAGCTGTGCATTGAAAACCTTCATGCATCTTACACAGTTTTCACAGCGAGTTTTGAATTACTTACAAACTAAATTTTGTTAAAAATTATACAAACTGTATTTCTTCCTTTTTATAATTTCGATTAAAAGTTACATAGATCAGCTCGTCTCTAGTAGAAAGTTATATAGTAATGCTCCTACAAGAGATTACAACAAAGTAGACTACTGTCTTAGTATATCTCTATACACTCCAAAAACAGTTTGCAAATTTGCCACACGTGCGTATAGGAGAGCTAAGAAAGTAGGTATGGTAGAATTGTTCTCCAGACATCCATGGTAGCACTCCTAAACTTTTTTATAAAATGGTCAAATGTATACTAAAGTTACCGGACTTGTATTGTAACAACTGTAAAAGTTTGCATATTTACAAGACGAAAGTACGGTAACTAACCCATACTACGTTTACGTTAATTACTTCCTAAACATTTTCGGAAGTTTTTTACCAGTGTAAGGCCAAGAGATAACGGTACGCATGTTGTATTGGATTTGTCGTTTGCGTGTTACATATTTAAACGGAAGTGAAATGAAATATTTCTGTCTACTTCCCAGAAGCACATCAGTCGTATTTGTTCGCAGGAGAGTTGTATAACTCTACTTAAGGTCATGATCTTTAGTTTTTAAGGTTTTTGCGATAATAATTTGTTTTAAGCTTATACGAGAGCAAATATAAAAAATATGTCAGGCAGTTTTGTTAAAAAGGGTATTTTATCGTGATAGTTATTTTTTTCAAAACAAATAATATAAGGTTTCGACTTAAACATCAATTAACCAGAATTTCGTTAGTTACAAAATTAGCTAAAACTACGTTGATGAAATCAGCCAATGTGGAGGTGACGAATTTAAAAAAACTGCCAGACAGATTTCTGATGTCTATGTACTCTAGTTTAGACGTAAACATTAGTATATCGCTAAAAAGTAGAAACTAGAGAGCATGGCCTTAAATTTGTCCTCTATTTTAAAAAAATATCACCCAACTATCCGATCTTTATATAAATAAAGTCACGAGACTTCTGAAAGACAACCACGACGTCATTTTTAGTTACAGAGTATAAATTCTCGTCGTAAAGATGGTTAGTCAGTAAATGTCTTTGTATAAATATCGTATCAGGAACTGTGAAAGTTTCAGAGTAGCCCCCTTGATGTGAAAGTTGCGGTTAACGCATGCCTGACGTAAATACTGCAGTTAGGACAACTGTTGCTGAGTAGCGGTGAGCTGTTAATTGATGAATGAGAGCTCCTTGAAGTGCGTAATGATAGGTCTGCAGCACGGACCTGGAGACTCCACGGATAATAGCGAATTACGTGACGTGTTTCTTCCTCTTCAGACCGCACTTTGATCGGTTCGAAAAATTTATGGAGCCTCCGATGAAGGAGGGCTGTGTCTTGAAGTTTCCGGGTCTGAAATAAGTTCCCAGGTGATCCATTTCACCCACGTTCCTCAGCGTAGCGTAATCACAGTGGCGTTATGTAGATTCTTCAGCGGCGAGGGATTTGGGAACCGACGAGCTCATGATTCGTTCTGGCAGCAATTATCTCGAGTCGGCGCGGTCAAAACGCTGAACGATTTTCCATGCTAGGAATTTTTTTAAAGCTGAACCACCTGATAGTCTTTTAATTGCTCGTGGTATTTAATTGGGAACTCCGTCCTATTTTGCCGAATCACACAAAAAACTGTACGTTTAATAACAGACTGCGTAAAAATGCAGAGTACCTTCGTGCGTAGGGATACATTACTCCAGTCGAACACGAGAAGGGTAAAGATTTTTTCTTTAATTTTCTTTTTGCGTTATTATGAATGCTGCCAGTGAACGGGTGATTTTCAATGGACGGTAGGAACAGAGAAGGGGTAAAAAAAAAGGGGTGGTGAAGGTAAGAACGACCAAAAAATCTCAGTTGTCCCAAGTGCTCATATCCACATGAAAATTAACCAGTAATTTTGCTTTGCCAGTTAAATTTTTGTAATTTTATGTACGGCTTCTTGTAAAACATTTAATCGGCGTTATCACAACGAAAAGTCGAAACTTAAAATTTCATAATTTCCTCGCCTATCTGCTTCAACCAAACCAACGAAACAAACAGAATATCAACTTCGTAAGTAAAAAAAAAAAATAGTGTATGTATGCTACAGATCTTATGAGACATCCAAGCTTACATCTAAGTATCAATTTATTTCGCTCATCAGAGTAGAGCTGAGACATTGATCACCAAAACAAAATATTAACTGCAGTTAGATTAGGACAGGAAGTACCATTGTGATAAAACCAAATTTGACGACATGAAATAGCAGTCTTTGGAACTACTTTAAATAATTTACAATAAAAATTTCAACATGACTTCACTGAATAGTCGTAGGCAACATTTTCAATACATATATTTTAAAATAAATGTTGCAGTGTTTACTGTAATTGTATAGGTGATTTTGCTGCATAATTATGAAGAAATTATTTTTAAATATAACTTTATTCAATTTAATTTATTAATTTTGTCATTACAATTTTTAAATTCCGTTGTATTAAAAAGTCTAAAATTACGTAATAAATTTTAGAACTCATAACGCTGAAGTAAGTTAGTCGAGTTATGTTTTAAATTAATATAATTTATTATTTTTACACGAGCTATTTTTAAAATATTGCTATTTTTCTTTTCACATATTGTTTCAACTTACTGTTTTGGGAACAGCCACGTTAAATTGGAATGGAATACTTCATTAATATTATTTGAACGAATTAAAATAAGTTGTCCAGTTTATTGCAAAATTTATGGAAATTATATACAGCAACATTCAACGCTTTTATGTCCATAGATCCTCAATAATGTCAATTACTACTAAGAGTTAGTTGTTACAGTTTATATTCCTAACATCTAATATCCCTATGCAAAGTAAATAATTAATCAATGTCTGTAATTCTATGCATAAATAACTTTCTTTCAAAATATCTTGTTCCAGAACTTTCTCACTATTTAATTATTATTCTAACCTGCTAGCCCGTCAGGACACAAAAATGAACTGTACAAACATGCTTAACTTTACTACCACCATATGCACGGTTGTCGCTGATGCGCTGATCCCGCGCCGCTCATTGCCGTCACTGTTGTCTCCGCCATGTACCACGCACAGATCAAGTGCCACAATCACTCATTGCTCGGCCGCTGTGGCTGTATTTTTATTCGGCCGCGACACCACCAAGATCATTCTTACAGCTCAGCGACAAGGCAAATAGATCGACAAATTTCCAAGTTTTAGACCAAACTTCTGTGATGCACTGGGTGCGTGCTCTTCAAGGATAACTTAACGGTTATGGCTTGTGTCCGCTTCTCAGACGACGTCACTGACATCAGAGGGAGGAGGAACCAAACATCTGTGCATGTGTCTATGGAGTCAGTAGAGGTGGTAGAGAGAGCGCGGAATGTGGTTCATACTGTAGCAAAACTGATATTGAAGGTTTCTTTTATATGGCTGCTGTTACAAGGTTGTTATTATGTGTGAAGGGAAGGGGGGGGGGTTCACTCAGATGGTAACTACACTTTGGTTTATTTAGATGTTAAATGATTTAGACATTAATGGTTAAACGAGTATTTACTCTTCTACAGTGGCAGGTACTCTGAATACAAAGATGGTTAAAATGTTTTATATTAATTTAGGAGAGGAGCAAAATGTTACTGATTATTGATATATTGTGTTAAGTTGAAGGTTGCTGCCACATAATTAGATCTGACGACCTTACCGAAAGCTGGATAGATGAGGTAGACGACATCGACAGACGAGCACGCCCCCGCCACGGGACTCGACCCTCGAGCCCCGGAGGAGAGCTGGACTGCTGTTGATAGGAAGAGTGTTGGCGGACGACAGACCCCGTCTACTTGGTAACAAGACGTTATATTGGCGTACTTGTCCTCATTAGTGTGGCACTACGAGTAGGGCGAGGGGAGTTGCTGTCTTCCTTTGTTTCCTAACGCGTCTTAATTGCAATCCGAATCTCTCTCGCTGTCCGGCTTGCCAGGCAATATCGTAACAGTATGTAGAAGTAAAGCGAAAAGTGTACTAGTGTGGGAGAATAGTGTATTAAATGATAAAAAAATAAATAATGTATAAGACTGTTAAAACACTTCGGATGGCATTTAAGGGATCTGCCAATCTGAGAAAGCAAAGAGAGAGATTTACGTGATAAATTAAGGCCTTGTTACAGAGTTTTGCAGTGATTTCGAAAATATTTTTTTATTGCTACCTAATACTCATATCAAAATTTCGCTGCACAGTTTTGACACTTACTATATGTTAGAATTTGTAGCTGAATTTTTTTGTAGAATTATACTGAACGGTTTTTTAGCTTTCATTACCCAAAGTACCACGTTTTTCGTCGTGAAAATAAGCAAAAATGAAGGTAATTATTTTTTGGCTGGCGAATGGTACATTATTAAAAAAAAACGCGTCCACAGTATTGTGCATCGTGTGATTGCACATTGACTAAATTTTTTTCAAAACTTTTGGTTAAAAAATATTTGAGTTATTAGCACCAGTCTGAAAAAAACTAGGGAACAAGCCCTTAAATTGGGGATAACCCCATTTCTATACGATATTTTCGCGCAATTTTAGTACCCTTAAAATTATGAACGAAATAAGTATTTTCGTTTCAAAAAAAATAAAGCTCGAAAACGTTATGTCATAGTTTTCACTTCTCAATGCACAAAATGTTTTTGTCCGAAAATGATAGCGTCAAATATGACTGGAACCGCTGACTAGAATTTAACACGTAAATCCCTATCCTTGGCCACGTCACCTACCTCGAGCTATTTTGCATGTTGAAAGCATAACAGTGTAGGAACGATAAGGGCTACAGTGACGCGCACATCCAGTACCCTGTCTCTCCTACGTGCAAGGCGCTAAACATAGTGTTTCTGTAGTGCTACTGGAGCAGTGACAATGTTTTCATTGGTGGAAAGTCTGTATCGAATATACTATAAAACCCACGATTAGTTTCGTATCTACCTGAGCAGTAGTTTTTGTGATACATAATCTATGTGCGGAAGGGCCATCTAGCCATCTTGGGGGCAGAGGTATAGCCAGGGGTGATATCGGGATACATAGCTCTTTACCAATAACTACCTTAGATTTAAATAAATATTTCAAACAAATCTGTTAACACTCATTCAATAAAAATTAATTAGATAATTCCAAGCAAACGAAATAAATTATTAATTAGTGTATGTATGTGTATGCAGGAAATATATATAGTACAACGCAACAAAAATATTCTCCATATGCATGACCCCTACCAAAAAAAATATTCTGGCTACGACACTGTGTGCGTATTATGTTGAAAGCACAAGAAATACTTTCTGAGAAATGCAATGTATTTATGTTGATAGATACATTGTGGACATGTTTAATACTGTAGTTTAGACAACTTTCTCCAACGCTTTTCAAGAGCCATATATAGGAAGGCCCAAGAGAGATCTGTAGGCTCATGAGGATGAAGTTCGCTGATTGTGGAGTAGGGGCATAATCCAAATATGGGAAAAAATGAGAGTACCCTGAGAAAACAGCAGTGTCCATCACGTTCCTACTTGTTAAAGAAAGACAATTATTATCTCAATTTAGATTTCAAGAACAAGTAAATTTAAGGGCTACGTTCAGCTGTGAATGATGTATTGTTAAGAGTTTTCTGTCCTAGGCGCAACCAAACTAGATCGGGATGGAGCACTTGGTAAACCAGTTTATGAAAGTATAAATTTAAATATCAGAATTTATTTCAAACCTTACAACTTATTCTACAATAATTATGATGATGCATATCTAGATGCCATTCACACTCTGTAGATTAGTATTTACAAATATTATGTACAGTTAGTCCTCCGAAAATTTAAAATTCCTACTCTTAAGTATGCAGTTAATTAATGTTTGTCCCTCTCACACTAAACAGTCCTGATTACTTGAGCCACTGTTATCTTTAAACGTCCCTTTCAAGAAGTCTGTCACTATTTACAATATTTTTCCTACCTGTTCGTCATCTCTCATACTCACATACACTGTCCAACTAAGCCCCAACACTTTTTACCGTCATCCGCACTTGCAATGCTATGGCCTCACGATGTACTGGTCCTACTTCGCTCCTCACCGACCCCATCGTCTGCATCGTCTCTGCTCTAACGCGCACCGGCTAAACGCCACAGTAACTCTCCCGTCGGCCATCGCGAGCTGGTATTTATAGCCAGCCGCGACGACGCCTAGAACATTCTCACAGCTCGGGGATGGGACAGGGTGCGAGTTAACGCAACGTGAAGTTTCCAGGTGTTAGGGTAGCTTTCGATCACGGCTCAGGCGCGTGCTCTTCAAGGATGGATGGCCGGTGCCCGCCCCAGATGGCCTGTGCCATCAATGATACGAGAGACAGAGGCAGTCTCGTGTCTTTGGAAGTGGAGGTAGGTTGGCAAGGGGGAGGGGGAATGGCGCAGCTCACCGCCATTGCCCACATGCTAGGGCACTGTCTCGTTACGATATTATAATTTATAAATTGAGTTTACAACATAAATTTATAATAGTTACTGCACATACTATATGAAATTGTATTCAATTGAACACGGGATATAGGTAGGAGAGCTTAACAGGGTGTAGTATATAAAATAACCAGAAAATATTTACTAAAATTTCGAATAATTCGGAAGTTGGTATCACAGACAGCAGTCATAGAAAACCATTTTTGTAATTGACTTTTGTAAAGTATTTTGCCCGGATTCTGTATTAGCCTGCACCGAAACCAAAATTTCTACATTAGTGCATCATTATCAGGTACACATCACGTTGTGAATATTCTTATTTTTAAAAAGACATGATATGGAATTTTGTACTCTTATTTATTTTAACGAGTTCTCCATCGTAATCCAAAACGTCAACATCCAGTAAACGTATGTAAAAGTAACCAGTTGTGTTTGTCAAAAGCCTAAAACAA
This sequence comes from Medauroidea extradentata, assembly GCA_003012365.1. Taxonomy (NCBI): domain Eukaryota; kingdom Metazoa; phylum Arthropoda; class Insecta; order Phasmatodea; family Phasmatidae; genus Medauroidea; species Medauroidea extradentata. The sequence continues at coordinate 22,002 of PNEQ01095038.1, forward strand.
ATATCCATATTTACATGATTTCATGATGAATAGAATCTGTATTTACTTTGAAAAAAAATATCCTCAAACGCAGCATTGTAGTTCTCAGTAACAACATGTCAGCTAGAAATGTGTCGATGAAATAAATCCAAATTCATAATAATGCCCGTAGCCATGTTAATATTTACACATAGCAAAACGGTATATTGTGTATTAGAAAGAACAAACAATTGACATTTGAAAGTGACAATTATCCATTAAACGTTAATAGCTGCAACAAATTAAATTTAAAGAGTTGCCGAAATAATCTACACTTTACGTGCGAAATAAGTATTACGTAATATTTCACTTTAAAATGTGCAATACTTAAACAGTATTTCACTCTTCAGGATTGATCTCAGTTCATCCACTGACTCTCACTACTCTTTTTTTTTTAGACAGAATTTGATTTTGTATAACAGTAGTCATGATGTTTACAAGTAAAATTTCAGTTGCCTCCTGTGAGGTCTGAACTCACTACCCCTGGTTTACGAGACCAGTGCTCTACCACTGAGCTAAAGAGGCGGTCGTTTAACAAATCGCAGGTTGTAAGGATAGTTGACTGAAATGTTCACTCATTAAGAATATTCCAACGTTCCATAAGTGTGATACGATACATTCAAATAAATACCTTCCCCTATACATAGGAAACGTTGATATGTTTATTTGGGAGAATCTAGACACAATTATTCGTATTTAGGAGGCCAATTGTCGATAGTAGAATGACGGTTCAAATTTAGAAAATACGTTTAATTTCTCTCGAAAGCTGTTTAATTAGTGCCAAATGCGGAAATTTTTTTTTATTATAAACCCCTTTTAAAACGTTATTTAAAACTAGAAACGCTTTAAATTTTGTAAAATATAATGGTAAACGTGAATTTTGTATACTAGACTGTACATTTTTAACATGTTTAAATGACAAATTTACTAATGTACTAACTTTAATAGATTGGTGAAATTGAATGTACAAATCGGCTGAAGAAAGAAAAAAATACCAATAGGCACTACTTGTAAATTGTTCACTGATCGTGAATATCTTATATACGCTATTTACAGTAAAGTAAACAGTTTTGAAGCCAAAGTTATTTTTCCCATTTCAATAAAATGTGTATCTTTCAGCCAGCCACTGTTGATAAATTTAATTAATTTACACTGGCTCTCGGGTATCCTACTCATACAATATTTTTATCACTATTAACTAAGCATACTTTGTAATTAAAAAACGCAGTGTATAGACATCCCCATATCCTTAAAAGTGAACGTATCAAACCAAAGCAAAATACTATATAATATATTGACAAGAGACTCTTCAAAAGCACTCAATTTACCACGAAATGCCTAAATAACCAACGAACGAGTGTACTTTTTTTACTGTTGGTAAATTACAATTCTGTAATTAAATCCCATTAATTATTTTCGTCACAACAAAGAAAAAACTTACTTAATAAGAAAAAAATTAAACCATGTAAACAGCAGGTGAAACCCTAGAAATCAAATCGTGACTCTCAACGGACCAGAGAAAACATAACCCTTCATAATTGTCATAAAAATATACTGGTTTAGTGGGAGAGAATATTAGTGTTTTGTCTTACTGCCCTGTGCCGAATTGGGTGTGCAGTGGCCGATTTTCGTTTCTTCCGCTTATTGCGACTAAGGTTAATTCTAATACAGATTAGAAAGATCAATGTTAAAAGTTTGGCACAGGGAAAATTTCTGCCGCTTGAGCGCTGGTATTGATAACGTGTGCAAACTGACCTATCGCAGAGCTTTCCTGAATTTTAACTTACATAAACCGTAAACTGGGTACTGGCATGTATAACTTTGTACCACCAAAAAAAATATATTTTCTATGCTGATAGTTAAAAGACAAGTAATCGTATTCGATGGTATTATATTATAATTTTTTTAATACCCAGTCGTGATATATCTTTATTTAACCAAACGAACTAGAAAAAAATATTTTTGGTGGTGCGATGTTACCCATGCTGATGCAAAGTATACCCACTTTACGGTAGTTGATAATTTGAAATGCGAAATTGGTTTACTTTCGCTTTAAAATTAAGTTAAAATACGTCATCATTTTCAAGCCTATTTTATTTAATTTTACTACAGTTTCGTACTTTTCTCGTCGCTTAGCGTTAGCAGCGAAATTAGAGGCAGAAAATTTCCCTGTGCCAAACTCTCCCATAAGAAAACATTTTTTCTTTCTAACCTGTAGTAGAATTTACCTTACTGGAACTTACTCCGTGTGCAAGCGATTTCATCTTCCACTCGTTTTGCACTAGGAAACTTGAGCTGTCTTAGAGTTCAGCGGTTGAATAATACAAAACAACTAATATAAGAACGAAAGTAAAATTTCTACGTTAGTAATAATGACTATCATTACAATGGCTTGTTATCAAAGGTGAGTTTTATGGACATAATGTTTACTAGGTACCTAATAACATAGAACTGAAGAAACATAGCTGGATGTATTTGAATTTTAGACATACCTATATCAGCGTTTGAGTTAGAAGAATTTAAAGTTCTGTATCACAAGTTGTCACAAGTGTTTTGCTCTGGAACTGCAATATCTTCTAGTTATGGGACCATAATACAAACGCTCTCTTCGCGGGGAATGATGCATCACGCACTTTTTCAGCTGTCAGTGCGCAACGAGTGCGCACTGAGTGCATTCAGTTTCAAACTAGTGGACAAGCCACGAAATGACTGCTCATCCGACAGTTATGTTGGCACCGTATTATGTGGAACTTCATGAACTGTTACTTGGCTTCCAGCATTTTCTGGGATGTCACGATCATTTATAGCTTCATAACAGTTTACTAAAGCATATGTTCAGAAATAAAATATTAGGGATCTAGACCGCCGTCACAATATAAACAGAACTACTTCACTTAAATGTGTTAAGTTTTATGGAGCGGGTATACGAGCTTGAAACGAGTTATCATCGCAAACTTTTCTTGTTCACACTAAACTAGTCTCATATGTAGTTCCGAACGACATATCTTCTCTGCTGCTCTCCTATTGGCTACTTCTAGAAACGAGTTGAGTAACGAATATGGCTACTTTTTGATGTGACATTTTGGACTTGCTTTTATTAAAGTGGCCGGGCCGAGCGGTGTGCATAGTCTCGACCGTTACCAGATTAATCGAAATACCATTCTTCGCAAATAAGTGCTGTCTGCTTAGGAATGGCATTTAACAAACATTACACGTGTGTATACATATTTCAAGTTCACTACTACCAATTAAAGGATATTTTTTTATAGCGAGCGAAATTGGGAGTTTTTTGCGGTCTTGTTTAGGTTTGTAAATATTGGTGCAGAATGTTATAAATAGTATATGTGTTTACAACACACTGTCGTCTTTAATAACACGTCAATAAATAGTAGTGTTATGATTACCAAGAGCCTCGCCTGGAGGACGGGCCACCGACGACGACAGTGCAATTAGGTCGGTAGTTGCACAAGACAAGGGCCTCAGCGATTCTCCTCAACTGAACAGAAGTGTAGTAATATAACGCAATGTACCGGGGGAATCAGGGTCTATCTCCTTCAAGCCTTCCAGTCGTAATTACCTCGTCAAGATGGTCCTGGGTCGCGGCCCACGACGTGCCGCCGTCCGTCAAGAGCCGAGCTCATTCATTCATCAGCCACCGGAACATCATGTTACGGTGAGGTATAAGGTGTCCAAAGGGTCACCCACCATATAGTAGAGTATAGGTCGTTCGGAATAAAGTGAGCACTAAAGATTTAACCTCGGAAAAAAATCACTAGCCGTTACTGCATATGATTCAACGTTAACAATAGTTACCTTAATGCTTGTATGGTTGGCAGCGTATTGCAATAAGTAGTTCCGTGTATTTTCCTACTTAAATACAACAATACTGAAATAAAACGAACTAAATTTGACATAGAAGTGTTTTACATAGTTAATAAACTTTTTTTGTCAAACTATATTGGTTCCTATGGACTGCACAATTTATCTTAAACGCACAAGCATTAGGTGACGTGTCCAGAGAGGTAAGCCATTTCTAGTCGTTAAGACGTTACGCGCGGAAAGATACGAATTGGCTGCAAAGAGAAATTTAACAGAGCTTTTTTGAATGTTCACTTTATTCCGAACCGCCTATAAAACATAACTAACTAAACAACCGCTCCCCTCATAACTAAGTTATGTAATATAACATTGTAGTATTCTGAAAACTAAACCACGTAGAGCAAAGCCACCGTAATTAGATTAACATATTTCATTTAACCGTAACCCTCGCCCTTAACTTAACCATTTAACTAGTTTCAGTATAAACACATATAAATCAAGGCTACTTTTACTTTCGCTATAGCAACAAGAGTATTATGCATATTAATATTATCTTCGCGCTTTATCAAAGATACAGTCGTTCTTATTTTCACTGCGTCCTGCAAAATCAAGCGTAACAAACGATTAAATTATCGATGTAAATCAAAAGAAAGTTTTTTTAAAATATGCAGTCAACCATTCTTTACACTTGACTTCGGCGAACGCAGCGAAAATAGGAACAACTGTGTCTCTTGAAAAACTGCAAAAATTATATCGCAAAGTGTAATACACTTTCTGCCATAGCGAACGTAAAATTAGCCTTGATATATATGATTTTGATGCGGGCTGCATATATGCGAACGTCTTTTTTTTAATTTTGTATTTGTACCAGATATTGTTTATTTTAGACGTAAATTGTGATTAAATCTTCCTCTTAGGAAAGTTGTGTATCTCTCGTGGTTTTTGCGTAATGAGTCGTATACGTCAAAATTTGCATTTTACGGTTTTATGCACGCCACTAAAACCACCTGACATACCAAACCGTAATAATTCGCAGTGTATAACAATGTTATAGGCTGTGATTTGACACATATAAAAACAAAATAATAGGCCTATGTAATATGTATTGTTACATGCACTTCCCACAACCTAGAGTGGATAGAGCATTACACAACCTTCATAATACTAAGCTTGGTTTTGCTAAGCACAACTAATGAAAATAGGTGAACAGATTTATCAGTGAGTGTGTGTTGTTTTACTTACTTTTGTAAAACGTAGTTTTATTGCTATTTTGGTGCTTGAGCAGTTAAACATTTTAATGAAAGGCGCCACAGAACAATTTAATACTTGATTGTTTCCCTTCGCTAGGATAATTAATGCCTATACTAATATACAATTTGAAGTGATATTAAGTGGTGAAACATAACCTAAAACAACATTTTACTCACTAACATGCTTAGTTAGTTCACAATCACCAGCGCCGGGGAAAAGGGAGCATTTTCATGGATCTAACCAATTTTTAAATTACTAAAAAAAAAGTTGTTTAACTAACTCAGAGCAGTTATCTCAGGGTTGGTTACTAAACATTTGCCACAATAAAACTGACACCACATCACTGATGTGAAAAATATACAATAATAATATATATCCAAATGAGTTAGTCACGCGTTATTAAAGGCTCTCTGGTGATAGTGACTTCTGACGTAATTCTGTAGCCTGTAGTTTATGGCGTACGTTCCTTGGAATTTTCTTGAACAATACCAGAACCCTACGTTAAGGGCATATCCCACGTCGGAAGTTCTAGCTGGTCTCCTCAGTTATAGAAAATGAACTCAATCCAGATCTCTTCTAAAATCTTTTTTAGTATTCTTGTCCTTGTTTGAAGTTATTCCGAAGATACGTCCATTTCTCACCGCCTGCCAGACTAAACACACCTTTTAGACTGTTTATAGCAACGAGGAATTTCACCCACAGTTCACACTTTACTCGTTGACATCAGCGCTTTTTAGAATTTATTGCTAATTTTTACTCATATTGCGTTAAACCAATTAAAATATATATTTTAACTATTTTTTAAACATTTAAGATTTCAAGTAACTGTCAAATACCTCTAGTAAAATTCAATAACATTAGTAAAGTTGAGCATCATTACAATAATAGCAAAAACAAAGTTATCATCTGTCAAAGGTACAAATTATCATAATAATTTTACATTTCACAGTATTTTTAAAATTTTTTGAAATTTTTAAATTTCCGTTCCAAAATTCGGTATTTTTCATTAAATACAAAAATATTTTATTTATTGGTTTTATATAGGTCAAATCATGGCCTACAAAATTATTATACACTGTGAATGCCTACCTCTGACTGTAGCCACCCAAACACATTAACTCAAGCCTAAAATAGGTAAAATATCAGTTTAACAACAGTAGGATCACCACTGAATGTCATATAGAGGTAGGTTGTTGGAGAGAAAACTACACCAAATACACTATATACCAATACCGGACAGCTTGAGCGCTTTGGCGAGAATTCTGATTGTGTTGTCACGTCAAACCACCAGAGAACAGCACCCTACGTTTAACTGATTTCAGATGTACGCTGCAAACATACAAATTCTGGGAAAAATTTCTCTATGGAGAACATATATTCGTTGCATGGAGAAAATAAATAAGTAGCAGTGCGATCAATACGTAAACATTAAATAAAGTATGTTACAATAACAAAACACAGTAGTTATACAAATATAATATCAAAATATGTGTTAGTTGCACCTCATACCGCTAGGTTATTTTTCACAAGCTTGCTCTTAGTATTTGCATAGAGCTGTCCGGTATTGTCTCTAGGGTAATTGACTACACGACAGTTTATTGACTTGCGCCTAGAGGCGAGGGTGAGTTCTGATGCGTGTATTGTCTCGCCCTTACCGCGCAAAATTGTCTACCTGGCGGCCACCTTAAAAGCCCGTGACACTAAGCATGCTGCATTTTTCTTCATTTCTTCCTTATTCTGAATTTGGCAAGATTTATTTGAAAATATTTCAATATGAACTTAACGAATTGCATCACCTTTCATTAGTCACATTGTTCGAAGCATTAAATCGTAGTTATGAAATTATTAATCTAATTCAAAATTTTATATAATAATACCTCTCAACGTGTAAGGACTAAATAACTCCTAACACCCATTTAGGCCCCAAATACGCACACAATCGTAAAATTTAATGTATATAACAAAACAGATACTACCGACAATTCATCACATATTTAATTTATTAAATGAAAACGTAAAATTTTAACAAAAAAGGTTACACGGTCTCTTAAGAGGGCGTGATACATAATTCAACGCTAAAAGCATTAATCTATAACTGTAGGTTTCTTCAAGCCAATAAGCGAAAATCAAACAATAGCAATCCTAGACAATAGTTTTAGCCAACATTTCAAACAAAATTGTTTCCAGTGTTACGAACTTCTGAGGCACAATCTCTGACGCTGGAACCTCGTGCATTTAACTGCGGCGCAAGAGATCACGCGTAACGAATTAGTAATTCTGGATTAATATTTACTCGTCAAGTTGGCAAATACCATTATCTAGGACTGTCATTGAGTATTTTATCCATATTGGCTTCGAAAAAAGCGCAGAAACTAATTGATGTTTTCAGCGTTTATTTATCTACCAAGCACTCTTGAAACTTTTAGGTTTGAAGTGCTTGTACTCGTTATGACGCAAAACAGAATTGTAGTTAAATGTAATATGATAATTAAAGTAAAATGTTACGAACATTGAGCGTAGCCTAGGTTGAAGTAATTTGCGTGTCGCAAGTTCGAGTTCAAGAAGTAGAAGGGATAAGGGCGACCCAGTGCGAGCTTCACGCTTCACCCTATCCTCTAGGCACAAGTCAGAGCATTGACGTTCAATATTCTCGCCGATAACTCATTCACTGACATCACTATCGTTTAAATTACGACATAAATTATCATGCTATTATCAGTTTTCTCGCGAGTTCATTTTTGCTTTTCATTTTTAGCATTGCATTGCATTTTGAAATGTCATAAAACAATTGTAAATTGTAGACAGAAATTCTTGTGGTCCGGTGTAAGACAAGGCGACATCGACGTCTCAAGGATGTTCAAGTGCCGATAAAATCATAACTTTATATTTTTATGAAATATTATTAGTTTTGTAGACGATACTTGTAAGTACATTTTACTCTTACGAAACAATTTTAGTTCTCATAGTTTTCTCATAACGGAGTGTCAAAGTCAAAATTTACTTGTTACGCTGCCATGCAAATAGTGAAAACCAACTGACCTACTTAAACAAAATAATTCACTGTGAACTTACATCCCATGAGCTATGCAATAAAACATTTAAAGAACCCACAACGTAATATTTTGAATTTTAAAAAAATCGCAAATGTACAGAAAAAAAAAGTTGCAAGTTCAGCATTTATTTTTTAAAACACAAAAGCAGTTCACGGGGTATTTTTAAATGTTTAATTACGTAGCTCATAGTACTTTATTTCACTGTGAATTATTTAACATACGCAAGTCAATTGGTTTTCACTAGTTGCACGGCAGCAGAACATGCAAATTTTGACTTTGACGCACCGCTATGAGAAAACTACGAGAGCTAAAATTGTTTCCTAAGAGGAAACTGCATTCACAAGTATCGTCTACAAAACTAACAATATTTCATAAAAATATAAAATTATGACTTTATCGCACTTGAACACCCTTAATTGCGCCGTTAGTAATGTGTTATTGGTATTATTATTACAAACAAGGACAGTTGGCAACCCTAGAGCACCCCTAGAGTGCACGGAGACCTGTACGGTCACGCTCGGGCTCGTGTCCGGCAGGCTCCAGGAAGATAGCAGCTATAGAGAGAGAGAGAGAGTAGGTGCGCGCGCCGCGGCGTGCGTGTGTCTCCTTCCCCTACCATTCTCCTCTCCTCCTTCGACCTTACCGACCCTCCCCTCCCTCCTCGTAGCCGGGGCCTCAGCTCGCACCTGCCTGTCGGACCGGAGGCGCCCCGCGGCCATCTCGCCCGCCCACTCTACCCCAGCGCACTTGTGTGTAAATCACGGGGCCGCAGGGGTGGCCAAAGCCTCTACCACTCTCGTGCTCCCCTACGGATGACGTCACCCACGCCTTTCATCAACCACTTGATGGTGGAATCACGTGGACGCGACAGCGACACGACGGAAGCTATGCGGTACTAACTAATAATTCTCGTGTTATTACGAACACTAGTTTGGCTATAATAATGCAAATGCATTGGTATAGGCGGTTCGGGATAAAGTGAGCACTAAAAAAATTCGTATCTTTCCGCGCATAAACGGCTGACGACGCAAACTGTCGAACATATCTGGACGCGGCACTTGATATTTGCGCGTGTAAGGTAAATTGTGCAGTCGGTAGGAATCTAAATAGTTCGAATAAAAAATGTTTAATAACTATATAAAATAAAGTTATGTCGATTTCGTATGATTTTATTTCAGTTTTGTTGTATTTAAACAGAAAAATACAAGGAACTATTTTGCGTGATTTCGCTGCCAACCATATAAGAAGTAAGGCAACTATAGTTAATGTTCAATTGTATGCAGTAACGGTTAGTGATATTTTTCAAAGGTCAAATTTTTTGTGTTCACTTTATCCCGAACGACCTATATATGGACATATGGTACATACACACATACACACACACACACATATATATATATAAACATACCGTATCTGTTCAATATGGTGACCTTGTCGTTCTTTAGTTCAATCCGACGGTTGTATAAATTAAACATTTCAATCTTCTAGATTCCTCAGTCCACTCGAAGTTGAATCCAGATTGATATTTTAGTATAAGCGCAGTATAGGGCTCGAGAAAGGTGAGTGTTTCGTGCCCTAGGCTGAAGGGAACGTCCTAGGGTGCAACTGTGCCCTAGCCGTGCGTTCGAACAGCGGCGTGTTTGGCGTCATATCCGGGATGCACGTTTCAAGTGCTTGAATCCTGGTAAGTGTACTTAAACGGCCAAATCGAACACAGCCCAGGAATAGTCGATGAACAACTGGAATGCTGTATCATCTTTCATAGACGAGGAGAATAAAACAAATTCCCACATATTTTATGCGTGTGAAATATTTTACTAAATCCAATGTCAGCAAAAATTTTTTTCATACGTCTTATTTGTATTTACTATAGCATACATTCGAGCTTGTTTATCCCAGATTTTGTTCAGTTTCCTTCTTTGTAGTATTGGTTAAGTTTACAGTTCGTGAAACGCCGGGTTTAGAACCCAGGTCGCCATGGTGGGAGGCGAGTGGTGTTGTGTACCTAGCGCAGAAACCGGTTCCCGGTTACAAACGAATCTCAGTACAGCTTCAATGTTTACAAATTCGCGACATATTTTCCCTGTTCACATCCAACAACTTCAGACTTTAATTAAACTTGTCATTTTATAGAACAACGCGGCGGCGTGGAATAGGAACGAAAGAAAATTCTGGTCGATGCAGAACGAACATAAATAAATAATTAATTAAATTTAAAAAATTGGATGCCTGGATAATTGCATTTTAAATTAATTATTGCGTTATTATTATTTTTACTATTATTATTAGTGTGATATATCCTTAGGGACGGTGATTTATCGCGGGAAAATATTGGTCATTTGTTGTGCTTCAGTGTAAAGTATTAAGTTATTTCTTTGTTACTACTAGACTGAGCCAATACTAATTATGGTGTGCTACTATTGAACGCCTGTGTCACAGAATATTTAGGAATACAGAAGTGAAATAGCCGGTAGGATAGCGAACTCAGTCACACACGCCAGCAAAATGTCTTCCCTGGCCAGCAGTATGGCGGTGACGCCTACCGCCAATCAGCGTAAGGTGGCTGCCCTGTTAGCCGGCAGCAAGACCAATAGGAAACCTACAGTAACATGCAGGAGCCAAACAAACACGGGGCTGGCATCAACAGCCTCGGACAACCAATAAGCTGTGAAGTTCGCCCGTATCAAACGAGCCGCCATGTCATTTCGCGTCTGTATTACTATTTAGTCTGTGCCTGTGTATCGTCTGTGGACAGCTAAAGTCTGACCAACAACTAGGAAACACTGTATTTCGTAAAAAAAAATTGCTTGTTCCACTTTGTTTAGGTGCCTTACGTGCACGTCTGCAGTTCTGCTTCGTGCGGCCAGCGATGGCTAGAGATGATGGTATATCGCGATAATGTGTTGTGCCAGTATATCTTTGAAAACGCTGTAGTTTCTTACAACACAAATGATTCGGTGACATACTTCTGACACAACGTAGCTGACTGCAGACCAACAGCAGGTATCAAATATTACAATATCGGGATCCTTATTGGCTCAGTCAAATAGGGCAGCAGTTCCAACTACAATCTAAAGCCAGCAATCTTCTGGTAAGCTGAACGTGTGTTGAAATCCAGCAAACAGTCAAGTTTTACCGCGAATAACCATCATCTCTAGAGGTTGGACATTTTCACTTTCACGAGCCTTAGGCACAGACGTGTGGTGTTGCAAGAACGTTATTGTAATTGGCTCAGTCAAATGAGATACGGCTCTTCACATAGGCTCGCTGCCAATAATCATGAATCAGAATTGTAGATGTGCACTTAAGGAACTGAAACAAACTGGGGCAAAATTCTTTTCGTAAAAAACAAGGGTCCCTACCCGTAACCAGAGACCCGGAAATTTGACGAATTCAATTGAGAAAAGGTTAGATTTCAAACTCTTTTACACGTTAAATAATATCGCAATTTTACCGATACTTCCTTGAGGACTATGTACCAATAGCAGAACTGCATAAAAACACTGAATGACTCCCGTGCTACCTTATCAAATGTTCAACTACCAACTCACTGGAGATAATTGATCTTTTTTGGCAAATAAGTAACTATTTTTATAATACTATATTTCTGTTTCTATAAAAGATTCCCAATTGTTCTTCAACTGCCTTTACCTTAATTTTATGTTTGTATTGTGTAATGACGAAATACTTAAAGTAACGGAAACCCGACGTCAAATTTTAAAGTATTAAATTGCGTAGAGAATATTTTTTAAACGTCCGATGCTAGAAGCCGTGCGTGTCGAGGACAGTTGGGACAAATCCGCTCGCTCCTTGACCGGCGATGTGACGTAATCTTCTTAGCGGTGTCCATGCGGGAAAAACAGACGTTTGTAAGGCGGCCACAAAAAAAAATACTAAGCGCGGGCAACAGCTGTCAACCTTCTTTGGGGAGATGCCAAGTCGAGAACTGACCGCGTTCCAAACCGCTACGAGACTCCACTTGTGTTCGTAAACAGGTTTTTTCTACGAAAACATTCCGCGTGTGCCCATCGTGCCAACATACGAAAAGAAAACAAACTTCAGGTAAGGTCGGTACCTCATGACGCCATTCTCATTAAAAACACTGTTTATAAGCCCTTCAACTTGGCTAAAAAGGCATTTTCAGACTGCCTTACTTCAAACTGTACTAACCGGATGTAAGTGAAACTCAGGTTGCGACCTGCACTGAACTTAGTTGCACACTTTCAATCAACAAAATTATATGGTCACTGCTTAGTGTCCCATAGTAAAAACCGTTCGGCGGGAAGCTTGCACGCTAGTTCAGCGCTTGGCTCGTTGAGGCGACGCGGCGTTTGACGCGCGCTTCAAGGTCGAACTTACTGCTCCGTCGCTTTTGAGCCTCTCAGGCGCGGGTAGGCGGCGCCCTTAAGGGTGTTCAAGTGGGGAAAAATTCATAATTTTAAATCCCTGTCAGATAGGTTTTACGATTTTTCTTATAAATCAGGAAATAGACTCATTTTTTTGCTTTATTCACGATAACAAGGCATAGTATATTGTTTGACTCACTTTTTGCAATCCATATGGCATTGTTTCTGTTAATGTTGTGGCCTCTGTTAATAAAACAATTTTTCCTTTTCAGCTGTTTCCCGTTGCAAAATAATGAATATATTATGGTTCCATCAATTACAGAAAATCTATTAAGTTTGTATCTATGCCATGTCGTGACAAAAATGTTGATACATCGACTGGAACAGAAGCTTATAGAGAATAAACAGATAAATCCAAGGTGGTAGGGATTAATACCCCTTAAGCTGAATTTGCAATAGTGCGACGGACGCGACGAAAGAGCGCGATGCGTCACTGAACATTCTCGCTGTTGAGAACACTGGTTCGTATGCAGTGCGTGTTGGAAAAACACACGTAAATACGACGTTGGGGCAATGTAGTATGCCAGCAAGTATGTACGAAAATGTATTATTACTGCAATTAACTAGCAACATTCTGAAAATAGTTATATTAAAGTGGAAAATATCTGAACATATTGTAGTACCAAAACATTGGTATTTAAATTTTATGGGTTGAATGTTGCTAACAAGTTGGTAAACATAGTGTTGGGGTTTAGGGTGTATAATTACATTGGGCCAACGTTGCAAATCCAACATTTTACACAAATAGTTCAAAATCACGTTTTAAAATACGACATAACCAATCATTTAAGTTTATAACATAATAAGGTTACTTAGTTTAATAAATTAATAGTATGTAATTTTAGTTCTGTTGGTTATACAATGGAACAATGTTGGAAATCCAACTGTTGGGTAATAGGTTGTTCCCAGAATGTTGGTCCAATGTTGCATAACCCACATTATGCCAACATAAAAAATATTTTGTATGTAGGTTGGCTGAGCGTTGGGAACCATACTGTTGGTGTTATATACGTAATTTTACATTGAACCAACATTGCTCAAATAGCATATTTTTTACAAAAATTCCGAAATACAATTAGAAAGACACTAATGCTCTTTGTATCTTTGCATTCTATGAAATATATAATATTGGTTACATGATGGCAAAATGCTGAAAATCCTACGGTTTTAATTGGTTGTTTTCAGTATGTTGACCCAACGTTGCATAGCCCACATTAAACCAACCACAGAAAATACTTTGTATGTAGGTTGGCTGAGAGAATGTAGCAAGTTGGTAACCATTGCGTTGATGTTAGGACTATAATTTTACATTGAACTAACATTGCTCAAACAACACATATGTTTATCAAAAATTTCAAATACTACATCGAAAAGTAACACAAATGCTCCTTGTATTAAAAAATTTATACTTATGGTATATGTACGAATTCTGCATTCTTAAAACTATATTGGTTACATGTTTGCAAACTATTGAAAATCAAACGGTTAGGTGAAAGTTGTTTTCAGTAAATTTGGTCCTGCATTGTATAACCCATATTATGCCAACCACGGAAAATCTTTCGATTGTAAGTTGGCTGACGTTGGCAACAAGTTTGTATAGAGACTCCCCCAGTGACACTAATTGTTTTTCTTTCTAACAACTTAGAATAGAACATGCAAACAATATTAAGGACAGTTATTTGGAAATTTTTATTTCTTGGTCAATTGTTTGGTACAAATCGGTAAACACACTGTCGACAATAGGTATGCACCTTTATGTTGGGTTAACGCTGCGTATATCACAGTAGGCTAACCCCTGAAAAGATTTGGTGTGTAAGTTGACTGAACATTGGCATTGTTAGTAAACATATCATTAGTACAAGATACATGTTTCTTTGTTGTTTTAAGTTCGACTATTTTAAATATTCATTAAATTTGTAGCCTGTTTGTCTTTTGTATATTATTAATCAACATTTGACAGCGTAGAGGAATAGGCAAGGCGACAGACTTCTACTGTAGTGACAAATACTCCAACATAATCTCTGACTGTAGCTAGAATCTATCTCGATTGTGGTTGAAATTGTTTTATTGATTATAATAAATTGTGTAGCCCACAAGAACTCTGAAAATAATTTTTTTATATCATGTTTAATTTAACATTGTACAGTCAGTTTTGTGTGTATTTTATAGAAAAACGTTGGTCCAATGCCAGTAAATTGTTGGCATTATGTATATTGCACACATAAATGCCGACTATCCAACAACATTGGGCCAATGTGGAAAATCAGTAAGAATCCAACCAACAATCAATGTTGGACCTATGTTGTTTCACGTGACATTTCAATGTTGCATGCAACCAAAATTTGTTACTGGGGTTGTTCGTGTAGTTGTGTTTTTCGTATCCGGTTGTTATTTTTACAGATACGACAGTCTTAAAAACTCAGTTTTTGGCCATCTGGAGGGGCCCGTAAATTATGTTTCTTATTAACGTACCGATTTTTTTAAAACTATAGCGACATAGTTAGAAGTGTGTGTTCTTTTCGTAGGTATAATGCGCGTTAAATAGTTTCTTCAAAAAAGAATAACCATAACTCATTGCAATACATTTGAAGCATAAACAGGGACGCCCTTACATACAAACACTTCCCTGTCACTACATAGAATTCTCTTGTACGACTACCACACATGTTTACAGTATTTCAATTTTGTTCCGTAAACTATTTTAAACACAGATTGGCATTTCCAGTGTTAAAATTAAATCTCTAATACACGTTTGCTCAAAAATGTTATGATTTGCTTATAATAACAAACAAAAAATATTTCGTAAAATTAAATAAATAATTTCAATTTATTACCAACTCACTAGTTTCATCAACTTTTGGCCACAAAATTAAATTCCTTGAGCTTTGTGACGCTGAAGACCGTCGACGCTGGTTGGTTGACAGGTTATTTTATTTTCGTCGAGCACTTTGCATCGCCTGCGTCGCGATATTGTTTTTTTTTTTTTTCAGCAATAGGCTTTCACTAAATCGACCACGTGAACAAGTCTAGGGCCTTCATATATTTTGGGTATCTTAAAATGACTAAAAACGGATTTTTCTAACTGACGTATCTGGAAAAATACCAAGCAGATTCGAAATACACGAAGATTTATAGTTTGAGTCAGGATGGATTGCGTTAAAAAAGCTTATGAAAAGGGAAGTGAAAATGTATTTCAAACGGGATTCTGAATAGTGTCAAAATAATGAATAACCAAGTAGTTCTTATTTTACTTCAAGAAATGAAATTTTAAAGTAGATTTCCAGGTAACATTAGGCATACTCCAACAATATTCACTTAACGGACAGATTAAAAACACGTTTTCGACTTACTATTTCAAATGCCGATATTTAGTGAAATCTTGGAAGTAGGCCACTGCTGCAATATGTCTTCCCTGAAACCCGCGTGTAAAGCTAGTTGTATTTTGTATAAAGCATTTTGCATCAACTTTTTTCAGTGGCTTACGTGCACATCTGCAGTTCTGCTTGGAGTGGTTTGATGTCTTCAACATCTTATTCTTATCAGCACAGTTCAATCGCTGACGTCTTTCAACAAAGACACGCTGATGTCCCTCGACGTCTCCCAGTAGCATACATTGTCGTGACTGGCAGTAGTGGCTTAACTTTTGGCCAGTTATTAAAATTTCCACCAATCACGTGTAAAGTAGTTGAATGCAACAGCAAAGGGACTAATTTTTTTACTCTCCAGCAAATTTGGACAAGAATGAGATCTTTAAATGTTTGCTGCAATGGGAGTTTACAATTAGAATTTAATGGTTTGTGGACGTACGCCATTGCTCATGTTTTTGCTGATCAAACCTGTGTTGGATGACAAATAATGAAAAACGAATTAGCCTATATATATATAATTCGTTTTTCATTATATATATATATATATATATATATATATATATATATATATATATATATATATATATATATACACGCACACACACACGCACACAAAAATATAAAAAAAAAAAACAATCCCAGAGGATTTGTAAGTTTTCTTAGTTTTTTAATTTAAAAAAACTGGCAAATTCTCTGGCTTTGCTTTTTTTTATCTATTTTGTGTGCGTTTTTATATGTATATTTTTTTTTCTTGTTCGTTTTTCGTTGTCATCCAACACAGGTTTGATCAGCAAAAACATGAGCAATGGCGTACATCCACAAACTAATAAATTCTAATTGGACAAGAATGTCGCGATACTTCATAAACGAGATGGAATCGACTGCAGTGAAATGAAACGTTGTTTGTCTTACGAAATTTATGAAGGTCTAGTCTTTGTCTGTGCCTTTGGTATGGTATAGCAGCGAGTAATGTCTATCTCACAACGAAACCAAGGACTTTGGAAGAATCTCTGATTCCACTCCGTCGGCGGCCAGACTAAATTATAAGTTAGGATGTGTGCTACACCCAGCTCCGGGTTACCTTTCAAAGCAATAAACAGCGACTTAGGGAACATATTTCTTTATTTTTCTGATCGGAGGAGGAGTTATAAAAGGTGGTCGGTAAGATGAAAGGCATCAGCTACAGTTCGAAGAAAATGTTCCTTGTCTTTTCCTATTTAGAGACAGTAGAATACAAAAGAAAAAAAGGGAAGATATATTTTTACCCCTTCACCTCCTGCAGAGGTCGGTCTGGCTCCAGAAATGACAGGATTTGAAATTTTTTGTTGTAGCTACTACGCAATTATTTATATTTTTTGTACAGAACAGTTAATGTTAAATTTCATATTATGCATTATTAGTTATGTCAGGTATCGTTTTACCGCTGGAGTGTAACAAGACGAAAATGTCAATGATGAAATTTAATTATTAATTCATCATCCTTACTTTTTTTCTTTACAAGACTGACTCTCGCAAGCTCACCTACGTAAAGATTTTTTATAAACTCGTTTACCAATTCTCAGCAATTTCAGGTCATCCTTTCCCGAAGGAAATAATAACGTTACTGAAGAATAAAACATCACAGAATGCCTAGGAACACAGAAGCGGAACTACGTCATTGTTTACAAACCCGTGCCGCAAGGACCATAAATTGATAGCACTGGTCAGGACGATGGCGAAATGACATCCACCAATCAGCACCTGCTGGCAAAAACACTAGTACGTGGTCCTTACAAAACGTTCCACAGCTGTCAGTTGCCAATCGGACTCAAAAGTCTTATATCATTGGGCACTTAAAAAGACCCGATCAGTGGCGTCTCGTCAGGGTAAGCAAGGCAAGCAGTGCTTGCCCAGGCAGCTTCCTGACAATTCTCTGATTATAATAAATATTTACTTGTAACCTTGTCCCTACTAGAAGCTAACTATGACTCTTGCAGATAGATATACCTTTTACGAATTCCGCTCGGATTACAACACTGTCAATTGGAAGATAAGAACCAATAAACAACCAAAGCAAGCTGTTGAAAAGCGCTTCCAATATCGCTTCTAGTGTGTAGAGTTGCCGCGATAGTATTCGGGAGAATGAAGGGTTTGGAGGGGAGGCCGGGAGGAAGGAACACGGGAGGGGATTGGCTACGTAACGCTGTGTTAGAAGCTACGATTGCAGTGCTTTCTCGCCGAAGTGTTCCGAATATAGCCGAACCTAGCAGAATTGCCACTTTAGTGGTTTTGTTACCAGTTACTGTGATTTCAGATAATCTACTACCGGTCAAGTTTTGTAACTTATACG